>JAOEHI010027410.1:0-57768 GCA_025447815.1 Percopsis transmontana
CCCAGTCGGAGCTGGTTAATGTGGCTCGGGAAAGGGAAGTTTGGGGTCCCCTGCTGGAGCTGCTGCCCCCGTGACCCAATTCCGGATAAGCGGAAGACGATGAGATGAGATGAGAGATGAGAGAATTTGGTCATTTAGCAGATGCTTTTATCCAAAGCGACTTACAATTACATGGAGCAGGTAGGGGTTAGGCATCTTACTCAAGGAGGCTTACAGGTACGTCAACTCTGGGGCTCAAATCCACGACCTTCTGGCTGGGAGTCCAGAATAGTCTAGACCACTAGACTATTCTGCTCCCCTACCCCCACAATAGGACATGGTCGGCAAACAGTAATAGCTCTCATGCTCTGCTATTAGTTTCAATGGGACTTGGGAACACCAATTCCAAGACGAATAACAATTAAACACAGTCCAGTTGTACATATTTTCTCCACAGATGGATGTGTGTGACACATTATGTGATTCTGGACAAGTCCAAATTAGTGGGGGGGGGGGGGGGTGACTTAAATGCATTGACCCCGCGGGGAAGCCAGTTCGTACTTCAATAATGAGAATGAGTAAAGTGAACCTCTGAGCTATACATTATTCATGGTATGATCAGGCGTTGCCACGCCTCTCTGGCTACGTGTGAAGACCTTGAGTGATTGTGTGGCACGACTATAGCATAACAAAATGGAACAGACCCCTTATTAACTTCTTAATCTACATGCGTGTGTACCATACTGCGACACCTGTGGGAAAGGATCCATCAGGCGCAAGGAAGCGCCTATTTGTTTTTTCCCCTCGGCTTTAGCAGACCACCTTGCTTGATAACAGGTCAACTCATTAACTACCGCAACGATTTTGTAGATAAGTATAGACTGACCTTGTTCCTTTTTCCATGCGGTACATTTTACCTTTCGTTTTTCTTTACAACACATGTCCCCTTTCTCTGGTGCCCAAATAAACAAAAAAATTTTTTTTTAAATATTTTATGCTGTATATTATGCAATTAAAAGAACCACTGTTTTAAAAAAAATTTCCAACAAGATGGCACATCCAGTGTCCATCCTTTCGTACAGCCTTTTCCTATTGTGACAGAAGGCAGACTGCCAGTTTCTTAATCAGTATGATTGTTAGCAGGCTTGGTGATGAGTTATTGAATTGAACCAAGGACACCTTATTTTGGGCAAATTTTTATCTGTCACCACATTTGACATCCAAACGATTTAGCTGCCAACAGTTTGTTTATTTGCGCTTACACACAGTTATTTTTTTCCGCGAGACCTCTAGATGTTCTTGAGATGTAAATACATGTTTTTACAGAACTGTATAATCTATGTTAATCCATAGGATGACACCACCCAAATAAGATAAGATTACTTCCACAAAGGCAGTCCCTTATTGTAGGACTTGGTCAGTGCTTGTTTGTGTTTGTAAGATAAAACAGATTATCATAAGGTCTCATGAGAGACTTATCATTGATGACTAGATGCATGTTCATATGTTGTTATGTGCAGCTTATGACTTTCGCCCTTTTGTAATTAGTTAGACCATTTGCATGTTCATATATCTCAGTTTTTAGACAGTAGGCCTACAATAAAATACATTATAGTTACTAGATTAAACAATATAGTGGGCCTATATTCAAGCCTGACAAAAATAAAGTAAATGCAATATCTATTCAATCAATATATATCAATATATCTCTATATCTATTGCAATAATTGTAGGGACAGTATCTTTTTTGTTACATTCTGTCACGATCGGCGCGCTCACGGCTATGCGCGCATCATGCCTCCTTCCCCCGCAGCGCACCTGTGGAGGATTAGGCCCACAGGTGCAGGACATTAGGCATTAGTTCAAGTTAGTATTTAGTTTCCCCAACAACCCCAGGAGTTGTTGGGCATTGTTTTGGCTTATGCCCTGTATGTGTGTGTTCTGTGTATTAAATCGACGCTTAATAGCGTTTCTCCTGGAGCTTGTGTGTGTTTCGCTGGCTCGCGCTTACTCTCATCCATTACACACCGTTGTTACACATTCAGACTGAATAACAGGATTACCTTTTGCAAAACTTGTCTGTTTGTCTGAATATATTGAGCTTTCTCTAGCTCAATTCATTCTAATTGTAGAAAGGTTTGTCTAACCCCGATCTATAGTATGAACATGCATGATTGAAAAATTACAAATAGAAATAATGAATCTCATACCCAAACGCCTTAAGCATTTAAATGTTTCCTCAACGGGAAACCGCTAGGGACAGAGTGAAACGGGGACATGCTCTGTCCTGGTTGGTTAGGACACACTGGAGAGGAACCAGGAAACCCGATTTATAAACTAAACCTGTTTTCCGAAGCGGTTGGTCCAGTGGGCCCCGGCCAGCTCTCCATATCTCCCGTTCAGCAGGCCATCTTAATGTGACCCCGCTTTCCATTTTGTCATCCTTACTTGGCCCCTTGCTGTCCTTTACTCTATTTCTTTGTTTTAGTCATTTCATTTGTAATTACGTGTTTCACAAGCGGCTGGTATTCAGCTACTCTACGAAAAGTGAGCCATACCTTCTTAGACTATACCCGAGACAGACAGGAAGTAGATCCATGGCCTTGAGGGGCCTCTGTGGGGTATAAAAGTGACAAATACTGTCACAGCTGACTGATCGTGGTTTTGCATTCATGTGCAGCAGCAGAAGGTGGAAATAATTCTACGTTACGGGGCTGTAGCAGTGCTATGGGCCCCTGTGACATCTGGCCAACACGTCTACAAGCAGACAGATAAACAGATGGCTGTTGTTGGTGGCTATGAAGAGGGTGGATGTGACTGGCGTTGCATCATCCGTTATCAGCGGTGCTGTCGGAAAATCTATCTAAGATAGCTGGGGTGTGCCCTAGTGATCTTTGTGGGAAGGACAAATTCTCCATTTGCCAGTGCGGTGGACTGCTACCGGTATTTTGGTTTGAAGAGCTTTGGGATGTGATAATGATGTTCCTAACATGAATTACCAGATAGGTTTCAGTGGTTCTCAACTGGTCTAACCTCAGGACACAGTTGTCCTTGGCCCTTAAGTCACAACCCAAAAATCATTTTATTTACGAACCGTTAGAATTTATTTAACAAAGAAATGCGTGCCGTCATCCACAGTGTCTATATGCACTCTTCAGTCTAGTGGTCTGGGTGTTGGACTCCCAGCCAGTAGGTTGTGGGTTCAAGCCCCAGAGTCGGCTTACCTGTAAGCGTTCTTGAGCAAGATGCCTAACCCCTACCTGCTCCATGTAATAGAACAATGTAATTGTAAGTCGCTTTGGATAAAAGTGTCTGCTAAATGCTGTAAATGTAAATGTTGATGGAGCCAAAGCACATGTAAGCCACCCACTATGTGGGTCGGGACCCACCAGTTGAGATACACTGGTTTAGATGAAGCCTGTTTAAAGAGGTAGTGTCTATTTATTAGGGCTTGGAGTTAAGATGGGTACATTCACACTGCAAGGTCACATGTAAGTGTGTGACTTTAGCTGAAAATAGTTCTCAACTGATAATAAGCTTGTATATGGTAATACCCTAGCCAAAATACTACCACTGTCTACAGTAATACTGCAGTGTAAATACCAACATGTATACACTAAATGTGAAAATATCCTGCCCAAAATACTACCGCTGTTGTACAACTGCAGTATAAATACCAACATGTATACACTAAATATAAAAATACCCTGTCTACAAAACGAATGCAGTATAAAAACTAACATGTACAGTATACACTACATGTGGAAATACCCTGCCCAAAACAGGAGGCTGTAAAATACTTGAAACGGTAGATCTTTCACACTGCCACATTAAACCCTTGAACCATACAACCTATACATTGCATGGTACAAGGATATAGGACTGTATGCTGGATTATCAGTTAGAGTACGAGGACTTCCCCAAATGTATAAATAGAGGTGTGGCTCGTTCTAACAGTTTCCCCACACTGTTCTTCTGTCTGTCAGCAGCAGTAACTAGGTAAACAGACAGGCAAGAAGACAGACAGACAGTGGGTGAAATGTGATACTGGTTCGTACATTTGATAACCTTTTCCACCTCTTCTCCTCTGACCAGCCAGGGTTACATAGAGTAGACACCCATTGTCAATGAGAGCCCCCCCCCCCCCTTTCCCCGATCTGGGTTGCACACAGCTTTTGCACAGGCATTTTTCAAAGATTTAGTTTAAAGCCATATGGTAGAGTCACCACTCATTTCTTCTCTACTATTGCTTGTAGACTCTGTTGGTAGAATTTTGCTTAATTTGGATGCAAAACAACATCACGACTACGTGTCCATAATGTATGGAGTACTGTACAAGAACCCTGTCTGCATAAAGGGGGATTTGTGCCCCCCTCGCCCCGCGATCTGGGAAGTGGATTGTCATGAAGTATCCCTGTATACATCTAGTATCTTTGGGTCTATTGTCCATGAATAAGTGAAGACTTGGCCATCAGCATAGCTTTTGGTCAGCCCGTGGTGAGTCAGCCCTTTAGCGCATGCTTGATACGACAAAGTGTTTTTTTGCTGAGTCAGCCGCTGGGAGCCAGGACAGGCAAACCAGGCTGATTAGCCAGATTGTAGCTACATACGTCGCTGTGCTTGAAAGTGCTGAGCGGGCGTTTTCAAGCAAGACGGGTCGGTCACCCATTAGCCTATTGTTGCTGAGATTAATAGTGATTTCTTTCCTTTTTTAATAATATGATTATAATGTTTTTGTCATTTCATCAAATGTACTTTGACTTTTAATTTAAATAAAAATACAGAAAATATATCATGAGATTGTCAGAGAATAGGCATATCTAACCTAGAAAAAGCTAAAAACAAATATGATTAAGCAAAAGCACAAGCAAGAAAAAATGCCAACTGGGTCAAATTGACTGGAACCGTTTAGCCGTAGCATTCCCAAACAACACACTTATAAGATAAAATATTCTTACATTCCAGTATTGGACATTTTGGTGATGACTTGACAGATTATACAGGTACGACTTCAGAACTGCAGATGCAAAGGCTTTCATGACTGGCAAGCAGCATGGCCGGATTAACCCACCAGGGGGGCAAATACTGGCAAATACAGAGGGCTCCTGCCAACAGGAGCATCTTCAATTTTACATGTTACCTGTTTACATGTCTGGGCTAATGCCGTAGGATACTCTGGGCCTACATACTTGTTGACTACTTCTTAGTCTCAACTGGTTGCTATGATAACTTCCAATCATTCCAATCCAACAGTGTTGTCCACTCAATAATGTTGGAAAATTGGGTTAGGCTTTCCGTCACAGTCTTAAGTTGGTTCAAGTCCTATCTACAAGCCAGAACTACTTTGTTTCCATTGACAACTATGTATCTGAGCTAACTAATGTTACATGTGGAGTCCCCCAAGTCCCACAAGGAGTAATACGTAATGCGTTACTGTATTTGAGTAACAACCCCAACACTGGCCAGAATGCAACATATAAATCAGAGAAACTGCTTACCTTAAAATGTCAACACAAACGGGGGAGTTTATGATTGTAAATCAAGCCAGTAATAACTTATCTTTTGGGTCTTAACAGAAAGTTAATAAATTTCAGTAACAAGTTACACTTCACCAAAATCGGTTAGAGATTTGAGTCTCACTTTGAGGAAGAGAGAATACATACCAGGCTGAAGTCATGACAGTGTCTTTTGCACTCCTGGTGAGTCCTTGCTTCCATGTTTTTATTTATTTATGTTTTATTTATGTCTCTTTGACTTGTTCTGTCATTTTACTTAATAATTTTATTTTTCTATACTAATTTTCTATGTATTATTACATCAACCTGCCCAGGGACTACAGGTGGAAAATAGCAATCTGCTAGAACCTGGCACAATGCATATTCTCTTGTTGTACAAGATTAATGTTTTATTGTACGCTGTCCCTGTCTTGAAACAAATTAAATTACAAATTACAAATGTAATTTCTTATGCTAAAATGTCTACTTTACCTTTATCCGTTAGTCATAAGGGTTCCTTAACATTCCCATCAATATTTATTATTCTGAGTAACATGTAATACATCTAATGATTGTGATTGTGATAGAACTCGCTGTATTTTGCAATTTTTATTTGGCCACACGTTCCTTTGTTGCAGCTTCAGAGCCCTCGTGTAATTGCTGCCATTTTCAGCTCCGGCATTGGCGGAAGCTTCCAGTATGGCTTTCAGATATCTGCCATGAATTCCCCTTCTCTTGTAAGTAGAACAAAGACAGATGAAGAAATTAGATTAATCAGATGAGTTTGTTTAAAACAACGGAGCAGTTTGTAACATATAGAACCACGAATAAGACAACCTATTTATGTTTGAGCAACTGTACTTGACACAATGACCTCTGGGTATTGTAGTTCATCAAGGAGCTGGTGAACGAAACATGTGTCCAGAGATATAATGTATCATTAGAGACCTGGCAGGTCTCTCTCATCTGGTCTTTCCTGGTCTCCATATTCTGTATCGGGGGTCTGCTTGGCTCCCTATGTGCTGGTGTGTTGGCCACAAAGTATGGCAGGTACGTGAGCACCCATCACCTGAGTGTACACAAGGGACTCACACAATACCTATCAAACACATTTAAGCAAATCTTTGTTCTGGGATATGTCACCCTTCATGAGTTTTCCGATTCTGTAAAAGAAAAGAAAAAAGACTTTAAAATTCAATCCTCTAATCCTGCATCTCTTAAACTTCTTGGGGTCAAGTACCCCTTTTTTAGCTTTAACATTTTAGGCCAAGCCTCTTCACACAAATCATGCTGGGCTGTGTGCCAGGTCTGGACACACAGAGATCGTCCTGATCTTGCATGCTGGTTCACCCTGCTAATCAGTCTGCATATGCTCTGTTCCCACCATCGTAGCAGAGGCTTTGCCAGTAGGTGTCGACGGGACCACCTTCAACCAATTACCACATCATTACAATGAGGTCATTTAGCAGACGCTTTTCATCCAAAGTGACTTACATGCTGCTATTTACATGGAGCTGGTAGAGGTTATGCATCTTGCTCAGGGATGCTTACAGGTAGGCCAACTGGGGCTAGAACACACTGCCTTCCGGCTGGGAGTCCCACACCCAGACCACTAGACTATCCTGCTCCACATCATAACGTGACACTGATTTTTCAACACAGGCGCTGGCTGAGGTCACCAACTAAACTAAGCAACTAGACTCAGATTGACCCAGTTATTTTCTGACCAGACGTGAACTTTCTCTCACGCGCAGCGCATATACTACCATTCAATGTACAGTATATGCTGTATACTAGAGAAGCACTGCTCTAATCCGTGTGACCCTCAGAAAGAAATGCCTGCTGCTGAACAACCTCGTGGCCATCAGTGGAGCTGTCCTGATGCTTCTCAGCAAGGCAGCCATGTCCTTTGAGATGATCATGGTGGCACGTTTTCTCTACGGCATCAACGCAGGTAATACTGTAATATAGTAATATAGGGGCTAGCTTCAATGCGTTTAGCGTTAGCCATCTAGCCAACAGCAGATATAGCTCCACCTTGTGGTAACAGTAGGGTTCAGTGACAATTGATAAGACATCGTCTTACCTTGCTCGTCACCAGAGCTAGATATGTCACTAAGTACCTTGAGTTGCTAGCACAGGAAACGATGTTGGTTTTCTTTGAAAGGACGATAGGTGGGAATGTTATGAGGTAGACTAGAGAGATCAGTAGCTGAAGAGCTGGGTCTTTATAATATCTTGAGACATGCATGGGTGCATATAGTTGAAACGTAAATATCAGTCTCTCATTATACAGTATGTACTAGTATAGTCATGGTGGCACAATATACACTGTAACTGCTGTAGTATAGTTTATTTTAAGTCATCAATGATGTCTACTTCACCCCCTCGCCCTCCTTCCACCTTCTCCGCAAACAATACATTTCTATTTCTCATCCACAGGGTTGGCCCCCGTGGTTGTTATGTACCTTGTTATCTATTATTGATTCTCCTGTGTCATCCTATAGGAGTCAGTTTGAGCGTTCACTCCATGTACCTAGTGGAATGCACCCCAAAGGCGCTACGGGGGATGGTGGGCGTGACTATATCTACCTTTGTCTCCTTGGGGAAGTTCTGTGGTCAGCTGCTGGGGATCAGGTGAGCGTCTGGAGGCACAGGTGCCGCGCGCCTTTGCTGCGCGTGGGTCGGGTTGTGACGACGGGTATAAGTGTCAGGTCGGTATGGGAACTGAGTTTCCCTAGCAACCCAAATGCCATTCACACTAAATGGGACAATAAAAAGTGTGGTGGCAAACATTCATTTGAATAATTCCTCCCCAAACAGTTCCTTCACAGTGGAAAGTCCATGAAAAAAACATCTTAACATGAATGATCATTAAAGGAACTCTTTATTTATATTTTTTATGAATTACCCTTGTGGTTACAAAAACATCTTGATTTAAAACTCTGAGAGCCCTCCCACGCCTGAGTGATCAGTGGTTCACACTCCTCTCTACCCCTCCCCCTACAGCTCTCATGGGGCTCACACTGTTCTCTACTCCTCCCCCTACAGCAATCTGTGGGAGTGAGCTGGGGTAGAAGGTTTATAGTTCTGGGGGTGCTGTAACACAAAATCGTGGAGTGTCTCTTTTATGTGGGCCTACATGCATCAGATAAATACCATTGATACTTCCCTACACTAAATTCCAGATATTTACTTGTACTGAAGTAGTATTGTAATTGTCCAATACTACTTGAAGTAGTAGTGTAATTGAAGTAGTATTGTAGTAGTACTGTAGGTTACTTTCCCTTGTAGTAATTTTTGTACTTTTACTTAAGTATCAATTGTCATTACTTATTCCAGACTGGTGTGGTGGTGATGATGTTGTTGTTGTTGTTTTATTGTTGTTTGCAGTGAGCTACTTGGAACAAAAGACAGGTGGCCCTGGCTTCTTGGCTTCAATGCGTTTACTGCATTGCTTCAGCTTGCCACCCTGCCCTTTCTCCCAGAATCCCCCCGTTATCTCTTGCTGGAAAAGCAGGACCGCCACGGCTGTGAGAAAGGTAAAACCGTTGTTCAAGTCAAGTCAAGTCAACTTTATTTATAGAGCACATTTAAAAACCACCAGCTGACCAAAGTGCTGTACGGAGTAAAAAGCAAAAAAGAATAAAGGCATAGGGAACCCTTGGGAGCATTCAAATCCGATAAAGAAATATGTCATATGAACCTGTCTCAACCTACAAACCACTTCTTTTCGGGGGGGGTTCATGGGTCCAAAAAGGTTTGAGAAGCGCCTATCTAGATCACCGTGTAAGTCTGTGATGATTTGTTGCCCCACAGCGATGAGAGGACTCTGGGGCGACAAGGACAGCAGTGTGGAGGTGGAGGACATGTTAGCGGAGCACGCGGCCTCGCGGGGGGTTTGCCGCCACACGGTGATGGAGCTGCTTCGCGACCGCTCGCTCCGCTGGCAGCTGCTGACTGTCGTCTTGGTGTTCACCACGCTGCAGCTCTGTGGCATCAACGCCGTGAGTGCCGCGCTTGATTTGACGTGAGAAGATGTGAGCCTAACCCAGGAGTGTACCATTAACGGATCCATTTTTACGAGCTAAGATTTAAGTGCTAGAGGTCATACGCCAATGATTCCTCCTACTGGCCAGTCATTGAGGCTTTCCATTGGAAACAGCAGTGATTGATCCACCAAACAGGCTAGGAGAACTTCGCTGTCCATACACTTACTGACTGCAGATAAAGCCACAAAGACCCAAACTGTAAAGTGAATGGAAAGCCATAGACTGTGGCTTTAAAGTGGGCTGATTAGAGATCACGGACTGCTGGCTTGGACAGCTGGTGATTGACATCTCATACCTCTGACTAAACTTACAGTCGTAATAAGACTTAGGCTACTTTGGACAGAACTGGACTGAATTTTGAACAATTAACTACTTTCCCAATAGAGTGCTAAAAGAAATCCAGTGCTGAAATGTCCATCTCCAAAACTGCATGTTGCATTGAATAAGCACTGTATCAATGTGTATTATGACGTGAACTGCTGAAATCTGTTTTTTTCAGGTGTACTTTTATTCATATGAAGTGTTTCTTAAGGCGGGAATACTAACACATCAGTTGCGCTATGCTGCCTTGGGAACAGGCCTGTGTGAAGTCACCACGTCTATAGCCTGTGTAAGTCCTGTCTTTATCTATTTCTATATATCTATATTCATGATAGATAAGATATGTATGCCCCAGTTATGTTTTTTTTTTACATACCGAATATACTGTACACTAGCACCACCTTGTGGTTAGTATATTATCTGCGGTTAGCGGCTAGACGTCAATTGTGTTTTGATGTTACAGTTCATGGTTATAGAAGGCATTGGGAAGAAGGCGTTGATGTGCAGAGGGTACTTTGCCATGACTTTTACCCTCGGGCTCCTTACCATCACCCTATTCCTGCAAGTGAGTCACCATGTTGACAAAAGTCTAGTATATTGAATAACCAAAACCCATGTGGTTTGCTTTTGTTTGTTTTTCAAACCTCCGTTTGCTTATATTGTTTCTCAACTCACGCCTGCGACGCTGGCCGAAGTCTCGTAGACCGAGGAATCTGTTTATGTGGTACAGTTGAACACAGTGGAGGCTGAAGAGAACCAGAAGAATTTGATTCCTTAAATACAGCGACTAAATCAAATTGCTCATGTTTTAGTTCAGTTTAGTGAACACTATCCCAACAGAGGAAACAACAGGCTATTTAATACAGAGTGAGTAACAGAGTCACAGAGAAAAGCTTACGTCAGAGAA
Source organism: Percopsis transmontana (assembly GCA_025447815.1). Lineage (NCBI taxonomy): Eukaryota > Metazoa > Chordata > Actinopteri > Percopsiformes > Percopsidae > Percopsis > Percopsis transmontana. Next base: position 10,755 of record JAOEHI010027410.1, read on the forward strand.
AAACCCCCAGAGGAAGTCACAGTGCCAAAACAACACCTCACGACCAACTTGATTGACAGCTCCCTGACTCTCCCATGTTGTTTACGTTGTACCTGTCAGGGTGGGGCAACTGACACCTTATCTGTGACTGGTCCGTGTGAGAACCTACGAATAAATAAATTGCCTAATGCATATTCATAAAGTAAATAGTTTTTCAAGTATTACAGGGGCGTTAACCGCTCTCTTCTTCATCTCTTCATCTCTCTCTTCTTCATATTTCCCAGAGTTATGTGGCGTGGATGCCATACTGTAGCATGGTTCTAGTTTTCATATATATCTTCTTTTTCTCCAGTGGACCAGGTAGGCTTAATATTTAAAAAAAAAAGTTTTTTTAAACAACTAATAATAATAGAATTTATTTTCTTCAAAATTCTTATAAATGTCTCCTTTGCCTTTGACCGCCAGCGGCAGTCAGTCCTACGCTGCCAGGGGAAATCTTCACCCAGTCGTACAAATCAGCTAGTTTTACCGTGGCCTGTACCTGCAACTGGCTGAGCCTGTTCCTGGTGGGCATGCTGTTCCCTCTGCTAGTGGTGAGAACGCCCCCCTGTGAACAGGAGGACTTCATTTTAGGAAGCTATACAGAGTCAAGGGTTTAGCAAAAGTTCCGTTAAAAAAACAGATGAACAGTTCAATCTGAGATGGAGCTTCTTCAGATAAAAAAACAAGATCTGACTCATATCCAGATTGTCAATAAAGGTTTATTAATCAACATACACAGTAATAGGCAGGCTCCATTCTTTTGCTAAAGTATAATAACTAAGACTGTCACTCATGAACGCAAGAGATCTGAAAGAAAGAAAAAAGACAAGCATAGGCTACTATAGTTCTGGGTCATAATGGGTCACTCCAAATGCTTTTTTTTTCTCTTTAGGAACATCTGAAATATTTTTGCTTCATTATATTTCTGTGTTTCTGCTTGATGACTGGTTTATACGTGCTCTTCAACGTTCCTGAAACCAAGAACCGCAATCCTCTCGAGGTCACGGCGGAGTTTCAGAAGATGCACTCCAAAACAGAGAAGAGAACACAGAAGAGCGAAGAAACACAAAATAAAATCTGTCAGACTAAGTTCTGAGCGCTAAGAGGAAGGGTGGAGAACACGTATACGCCTGTATGTCTGTGTGGGGAGGAGTAGATAGAAGTGCATGCAACCCAGCACTGTGAGGGCATCTGGGCATGTATAAAACTCGGGTTTCAGCCACAAGGGGAATTTTAGACACAAACTGATGTGTAGGCTACCAGATGTGATTGGGAACAGTCATGCTATCATTGCATTAAATAAAAATATGATAATTAGTGGTATTTTCTGATCTCTTGTGCTTTTTTGCTTGACTGGCCTACATGAACACTTTGCAAAGTGTCTTAAACATTGTTTATACTGTCAGAATATTGCATTGTGATAAAGCTTGTAAGCTACTGACTCCCGAAAGGGCATCAGTAAGAGAGGGAGGGGTTAGTCAACCCAAGATAGATTTAAACTGTCACGATCGGCGCGCTCACGGCCACGCGCGCATCGTGCCTCCTTTCCCCTGCAACGCACCTATAGTGCATTAGGCCCACAGGTGCAGGACATTAATCATTAGGCCTTGTTGTGTATTTAGGTTTCCCAACAACCACAGGGGTTGTTGGGCATTGTTTCGCGTTTTCGCCCCTGTTTGTGTGTGTTCTCATTAAACCAACGCTGTCCAGCGTTTTCATCGGCAATTCCGCCTGTCTGTGTTCCTCGGGCTCGCGCTTACTCTCGCTCACTACGCACCGCTGTTACATAAACTGGCGAGTAGGACGTGTCCCCCCACATTTCAAAATCTAGGTTTGCCCTCCCCCCCCTTTTTTGTAATCTCAAATTATGTTTCGCATTGCCTGCCTGTCTCCAAATGAATCCAATCAATTTAAAAACATAATTCAGTAAAAAAAAAACTTTACCTTTTTTAAGCGTAGTCGGGGCAGACTCGAGGGGAGCTCGCTCAACTGTTTACCTGATGCCTTGGAAAGCATTATTTCTGTCACTGCAAGGTAACGGTATAGTATGGAAAACCCAAAGTGTGTAGGCCAATAGCAATGACAATACCGTTAGGGAAAGAGAATGACTCTTAAGGGAAAGGCAAAAGCAATGTATTTATATATTAAATAATTTATTCTCTTTCCTATATTTCCGCATTTACTGTATTTATTTATTCTTTTATTCATTCATTCATTCTTGCATATATTTCCAGTTTTATTTATTTATTCTTTGATTTATTATTTTATTATTTATTGGTTGTTCTGCCACTTTGGGTTTTCCATAGTCTCTGTACTGAGGTGATTTCTATTTAGAACGGTTATGGGCAGGCTTCTCACAACCACTTTGTCTTAGGATATTGTAAATAATTCAGCCCATGAAATTGCTGGTTTCCGGATTGATTGACAATTCTGTTGTACAAATATGAATTTAGCCTATATGAAACTGTCAAATATGCATACGTTTGCTAGCTAGGCCTACTGAAATCGGTGTAAAACAAGCTAACCATATGCTATCATAGATGATCAGACAAAATTGTGTGCATGTGCCATTGCTTCGTGTCCATAAACGATTTAATGGTAACATTAGTCAAAATGTCCACACAGATATGAACATCCTCCGTAGTAATTAGTGCATTCTGTTCGCCCCAGAAGTGAGCATTTAAGTGTTTTTTTAATCTGGAGGGGGAGCATATGCCCCCGAACCTCTCTAGCATTTCAGTGCCCCCCCACAAAATCACTCCTACGCCCCTGAATTTAAATGACCCAAATTTGTGTTTTTACAGCTTTACAGATGTACACCTTTCAACTGACTAACATGCGTTTGATATCGTCATAAATAATCTGACGTTGCAGTAGCAGAACGAGCGTGCCAATTACGTAGGCGTGCGGGCGCAGAGCGTGTGTGCGCTGCTGATAACGTAATCAGATGCTCTGAGCGAGTTTTTAGCTGGACTCCTCGTGTGGCAGAATAGATGACAAGGGGGTGGTGCGCGCCCCCCCTAAGCAATTGGCCTATTGCATCACGAAGACAGGGAGGGGTCTTACTCAACGTGCAAAACAAACAGGGGACACATAGGCCTACAGTAGGCATGTAATATCAGGACGTTTAACATGTTAAAAGTTTCTCAAACGAGTGAGGGCTGTTAGAGGTGACATGGGCAGCCTGGGCCTGAATATGGAGGAAACATCGCAGATATTGACAGATGAACCGAAGTTGAACACAGATCTAAACGTCTCAGAAGGAGCCCCATGGTTGGAAGACCATCTTCACAAGTGAGTCTATGCTAGTAAATAGGCTAATCCTAAAAGCCATTTAACTCTTACCATGTTTCTTTTTGTTTTGTTTATCTTTGTTTATATTTACTCATGCTGTCAACACTTACACTTTGAGATTTTTTTTTGTTCCAGAATTATAATCAATTTTAACTCATGCCACTCATCTTTTACACTTATTTTCACTTATTGCTTACTAATGTTGAGATAATGTATCGCAGATTATTACTTTTTTCAATTAATAAACAACAAAGAAGATGGCAACAACAAAACATCACTTTTTGTTGATGTTTTTAAGGGGGGGGGGGTGTCTTCAATGCTCAGCACCATGTGATATCAAGCGCCTGTCCATGAATTATTTACAGAAACCCAATATGTTCTGCAGGGGCAAACTACAGGCCACTCAGCCTGGACATAGATAACTCCCCACTCTCTCTCTCTCTTTCTCGAAGGGTGTTACTGATAGAAAGAAAGTATCTGAGAGCAAATGACTATTTGAGCCCTTTAAAATTACACCAGTGACATAGCTGAATATATTTGTCATTGACTATGATTATGGAGTCCCTTGTTTCTCAATGTTGTTGTTGTAGTCGTAGTCATGCTTTATCACTGTGCTAGCTATTTTAAAGGAATGCTTGACCCAAAAAATTTAATTAATTAATGTATAAATGACTCACAGCCAACTGTCTGTCAACTCTGTTGTATTGGAAAAATATTGTAGCATTTTATTCTCTGTGAAGGCATGCACAATCAACTTTCTAGAAATCCAGGCTGGAGTCATTTCTGCACTTATTATCATTTTTGGGCAAAGCATTCCTTTATACATGGTGGTTATTTAGGTGTTCGGATCTGATCAAATTTTTAACTTCATCAAACAGAAGTAATTTGAGATAGAAGTAAGATACTGTAGTAAAAGTAAGAAAAACTGAATGATCTTTTCAGGTAAACTTATCTCACCTCTCAGCTTACATTCTGCTGACAAACTGATAAGCTCAATGTGTAAATATTTCTAACTATCTCGACTAACTGCTGGGCTGGCGTTTGCGCTCCAAAGCTTTACAAACCCCCTCTGTATTAAGTGTTACTGAAGAGCTGATATAAAGTGGTTTAAAGAACAATGTTAAGATGTCAGTTCCAGGGATAAGTGCACATTTTGGACATTGCCAAACTTCTATTCCCTCCAACCCCCCCCCTACACACACACACTCACACATATACACACACACAACTCGTCTTTAACCATGTGTTCCATCCCAGAGTGTTCGTCAACAGGAGTCTGACTTTGAAGAACATCAGATGCTATGGCTTCGACATGGACTACACTCTGGCAGGTACGTAAGCTAGCGTCTCCACAACACAAGGACCAGTCTAGTGAGCTATGTGTACATTCTTAGAAATGAAATCAAAAGTTGTGGATGAAAGATACACTTCTCGGTTGCACTATAGCACCCCTGAACCCCAGATTTCTGCTCCCCAGCATACAATATATGCACATGGCTGTAGGCGGAGGGTTAGAGAACATGTAAGCCATAGAGCTGTAGGGGGAGGAGTAGAGAGGAGTGTGAGCCACTCAACACTCAGGTGTGGGTTTGAAACCAAAACAACAATGTTTTAATAACGCTGATTATAACCAGAAAGGCAATTCTAGACACAAATGAAGGAGTGTCCCTTTAATTCTATTATTTTTAGATAATAAATGTCTATATAATTTGTATGTTATTTATATTATCTTAACCATGTGAACCTTTTTTAGATTCATGTTTCGAGAAGTTTGAAGACATTGCATTGCCTTTGCATTGTGTGTGTGCATGTGTGTGTGTGTATCTGTGCGTGCGTGCGTGCGTGTGCGTGTAGTGTACAAGTCCCCTGACTACGAGAGCCTGGGCTTTGAGCTGATCAGAGACAGGCTGGTGTCCATAGGCTACCCTCACGAGCTGCTGGCCTACACGTACGACCCCACCTTCCCCACCCGGTGAGCCTGTGTACATAATAGTACTGACAGCACATAGGGGCTGAGACCCCCAGAAGTCTACGTTTCCGGCCCGGCTGTTTTTGTTTGTGTTTGAAACATAACTGTGTATATGGCTGTGTGTGTGTGTGTGTGGGGGTGGGGGTGTGTGTGTGTGTGTGTGTGTGTGTGTGTGTGTGTGTGTGGGGGGGGGGGGGGTAGATATTTTTGCAACCCACCCAACCTGCCGAACAACACCCCCCCCCCCCCCCCCCCCCCCCCCCCCCCCGCCCCGCCCCCCCCCCCCCCCCCGCCGCCCCCCCCCCAAGATATGAGTGCAAGCCACCCAACCTTCCTCTCTACTCCCCCCACCACCACCACTCAGGTGCAGCAGGGCCATGCACTCTCGGAGTTTCGAACCAAAACGTGTTTTTTTTGTTTTTTTTTTGTGTTCTTCTGGTTTCAACCACAAGGGGAATTCCATTGGGGAATCTTTGAAGTGAGGAGTAGCTCAGTTATACTTTTGTCAGGGCTAGGACTATTTTCGTATGCATTTTATTTTTCAGCTGATGAACTGGTATCCATTATTCATCTATAGGGTTCAGTCCAATAGCATAGAAAACACATAGCCGCTCTGAACAAGAATGAGCATTATAAGCTAAATATACAGTGCACTGCACAGTTAAATGACACACTATTTAGACTTGCTTTAAACGGCTGATTTTTTGTTACTCTGGCCAGTGTTTCCATGTGTGGAGTGAAAAAACAACAGTTCATAGAAGCGTTTCGAGGGTCGCAAGCTATGGACAACTTTTCGGGTGGAAACTGTTTGACTCATCCCGCTGGCTTTGTGTGTGTTTGCGGCTAGAGGTCTGGTGTTTGATACCATGTTTGGGAACCTGCTGAAGGTGGACTCGAACGGGAACATCCTGCTGTGCAGTAATGGCTTCACTTTTGTGAAGAGGTAAAGAAATGTAGTATTGCATGTCAAAGGCACTGGATTTGTGCCGTTCTATAGCAGGGCAGCAGGGTTTACATTGTTTCTTTCCTAGGGTACCGCTGCAGAACTAGGGAAGCAGGATACAGAAAGTATGTTTTAATGAATATATAGCTTCTTACATTGGGTTACATCTTATTATATTTGAGTTAACTGAGTTGTCTGTCTAGCCATACTAAAAGTCTAAGCATTGCGCTCATTGACTTAAAATTAAAAGATTTAAAACCTAGAATAATGGATTTACTGAAATACAATGCATACAGTACTGTATTCCATCACAGCTGTATAGCATTAAAGTCCTGTGTAAACTGCAATGTGATCTACAGTATAGTGATATGGGCTGACATGTAAATGTGTGTTTTTCTCCACAGAGATGCGATTTTGCAGTACTACCCCAACAAGTTCATTCAGAGAGATGACATTCAGCGCTTCTATATCCTGAACACACTCTTTAACCTATCTGGTATTAGCTGTCTCTCTGTCTTTAGTCAGGTTTTACTAGTTAAGCTACTCTGGAACATCAGAGGGTCATAGTCCTGGGCTGCAGTCCAATAGTCTGTTTTGCTTAAGTCCTAATGAATTCTCCTTTACATCTTTCCATGACGTTTTCCATCTAATTGAGTTGCACCTGTTGCAGCCCAAATCACTGTGTGTGTTTAGAGTGAGACTTGCCTTCTTGTCTGATGTGCTATTTGGATATGCTTTGCTCCTCCAGAGACCTATCTGTTCGCTTGTCTAGTGGACTTCTTCAACAGGTGTACCAGATACCAGAAGTGAGTGGACGGCTCTGTCTCTGAACAGCCCCCAACCTGTTTTGAAACTCAACCGCTGTTGTGTTTCCAAACAAGCTGGGGTGATCATTCGGGTGTTCTGGCCTTGGGGGGGCGCTGTTACACAAAAAAGCGGAGTGTCCCTCTAACTTCACTGCTTCTTCTCTGTGTCCACGTCCCTCAGCCTCCTGAAAGGCTACCAGCACGGTGACCTGTTCATGTCCTATAAAAGCATGTTCCAGGATGTTCGAGATGCGATGGACTTTATTCACAATAGGGTACGTGAACAAACACTGCTTCTGCCATAGGGTATCATGTACTTATCTGGATCTGCAAGTGTAATTGTGCATTCCATAGGGTGTCCTCAAGGAAAGAACTATCAAGAATCTGGAGAAATATGTTCTCAGAGATGTAAGTTGTTACTACTATATGTACCATCGCATTTTTTTTTTATTTGTTTGTGATTAAGTAATTGAGGTATCACTTGATTGATTGATTGGATGAAGGATTGAATGATTTCCCTGCGGTTTAAAAAAAGAGTTAATCCTAATTTCCTGTCTTTAATCCCGGTCAGCCAAACCTTCCTATACTTTTGAGAAGAATCAAACAGACTTGTAAGGTCTTCTTAGCCACCAACAGTGACTACAGCTACACCGAAGTAGGTTCTGGAACTAAACACTTGCTAACTTAAAAACAAACAAAATATTCATTATTTAAGAGGAATATATTTACATCCTTCAAAAGGCCATCATGAAATACTTGCTGGAAAGCGGTTCTAAGGTAAGATAAACATTGATTAGTCGAGTAAAATTGATATAAAATGTTTCAGACAGCGATTTGGGTAGCTGATCATCTTTCTTCCTTGTCACAGTCCGGCAGTCCAAAGCAGCCGTGGCGATCCTTCTTTGATCTTGTCGTCGTGGATACAAGGAAGCCGCTTTTTTTCGCGGGCGGGACACTCCTCCGTCAGGTGGACACGGTATGAGAGAGCCCGCCGCACCATTACGCAACCCACAGTGTCTGGCAACCAAAAGAGTGTGTTTAATCTATCGTTTCTCGTGCACACAGGACACTGGGAAGCTGTGCATCGGGACCTACACTGCAGCCCTGCAGCACGGCACTGTGTACTCTGGAGGTGTGTAGCCCCACCGTACGCACTTATTACACTAACACAGCGGTGCTCAAACTGGGGGCCAGGGCCCGCAAGGAGCTTTAGGAGGGCTATGAATTATTTCAAACCTTTTCATCCGAAATGTGAATATACTTTTGAAGTGGGTCCCTTTGTGGTTGAAGTAGCCCCCGCTAGCGTTCGGGGGGTGGGGTGGGGCTCTGATCTGAACACACTTTCCATCGATTGCACCCACACACAGAGGAAAGAATTATATGTGAATAGAGCAGTCAGCAAGCAGTAGGTGACACAGCAACCACGGGCAGAGTTCATCGGTCTTAACTGACATGGCACTGTGTTGATGGAAGACAGGAAGACATCCCACCTCCATGTGTCCTCCCCGCAGGCTCGTCAGACATTGTGTGCAACCTCCTGGATGTGAAGGGAAAGGACATCCTGTATGTGGGGGACCACATCTTTGGGGACATCCTCAAGTCCAAGAAGCGGCAGGGCTGGAAGACCCTGCTGGTCGTCCCAGAGCTCGCCAAAGAGCTGCAGGTGTGGGAGGACAAGAAATGTAAGAGTCAATTTGGTGGTAATATTACTAGGAAAGGGATGCTCCTCCATTTGTGTCTGAAGTTCCCTTGGGGTTGAAACCGTGGCGAGAATGAGGTTGTTTTGGTCTAAAACTCAGAGAGCGTATGCCCCTCCTACTCCTGTGTGGTAAGGGGCTTGCACAAATTTACTCCTCCCCCTCACGTAGGCTCACGCTGTTCTCTCCCCAATCCCCTAGGGATGCACACATTTTTGTGCACAGTATTTCAAACAGTGAGTTGGGGCAGAACTTTTGGGTTCAGGGAGGTGTTATGACACAGCTGTATCTTTGAGTGTACCTATCATGTTTAAATTTGTAACTGTGTTTATTTATATATATATATATATATATATATATATATATATATACAGTATATAGAAATATTTATATTATATTTATATAATTTAAATTAATATATTTAAATACTGTTTGATTCTTTTTATCTTGCTTCCAGATCTATTTGAGGAGCTGAAAAGCCTTGACATCGTTTTAGCTGAACTTTACAAGTGAGTTTGCACACATGTGCATTGCATATTTACTGCCATGCAGTGAGGTCTAACGCAGGGTTCGTTATCTGTCCTCTAAAGGCGCCTGGACAGTGACAGTGGAGCGTGCCCTGAAATCAGAGGCATTCAAACGCGGATAAAGGTGCATGGATGAAACCAGCAGTACAACAACACTTGCGTAGCCCTCCCACACCTGAGAGAGGAGTGTCTCGCATTCCTCTCTACCCCTCCCACTACAGTAAAATATACTTAATTATTGCAGGGCAGGATAGTCCTGTGGTCATGGAACCCATGACCCAAAGGTCATGGGTTCAAGCCCTGGAGTTAAGCAAGATGCCTATGCCCTACCTGCTCCTTAATATTTAAGATTTCAACATAACAGTGTAAGCTCTGTCCTTCCTATTGTGGGAAAAATAATAACGCATCTTTTTACTTGTGTAAAAGATAATGTAGCATGCTCAGTGGTTTTGACAGGTGTGTGGCTTTATTACTGCTTTGTGGTAGGTGATAACCTACAGGATGGACATGTCCCACGGGCAGATGGGAAGTCTTTTCCGTAGCGGCTCTAGACAGACTCTGTTCGCCAGCCAGCTCATGCGATACGCCGATCTCTACTCCTCCTCCTGCATCAATCTGCTGCACTATCCCTACAATTACCTGTTCATGGCGCCGCCCATCCTGGTTTGTCCTTTACCCTCTAAAACATCCACAGAACAACTGTCTTTTTAGTAAAATGGCTGCTCAATTTTGTTTTCCCCTTGTTGGACTGTTTCAGATGCCCCATGAGTCAGTGGTGGAAGAGCACGCTGGCGTTCCACCTCCAGATGTCACCGTCAACAACTTTATCCCCAAAGATAACCAAGCCAAGGTTAGATCCTCATTTTTATCAAAATTTCCTCAACTGTGTTATGGCACTGCCAGACTGTGTTTTGTGCACAAAAGTTTAATGCCGATATTAACCACAAGGGCCATTCCAGGACATATGAGCAGTGTGCCTTTTAAAAATGTTTCAGACGAATATTTTAAAACCTGTCTTTTGAGTTTAAACGTGTTCATGAGTTAATTGCCGATGTTTTATTCACGTCTCTCTGTTGTGAAGTCAAGTCCCCAGGACGGCACAGAAGATTACGTGAAGAAGCGGGACGGCTGCTCATTCTAGGGGGACAGGATAGTCTGGTGGTCTAGGTGTTGGACTCCCAGCCGGAAGGTTGTGGGTTTGAGCCCCAGAGTTGGCCCCATCCTTGAGCCTTGAGCAAGATGCCTGACCCCTATCTGCTCCATGTAATAGCACCATGTAATTGTAAGTCGCTTTGGATAAAAGTGTTGCTGAGAGTTTCTTGAAGAACCGTTGCACCCCACCTGACCAGTTTTGACATGAATAATCAAATTTAAACAACATATAAATGTAGGTTATTGTGCCGCCTGCTGGAGATGAATTGCCAAATTAGTTCATGATGATGGTGGCTATTGAGAAATGCAGTGTGTGCATGTGTATATATATATATATATATATTCTTAAGGTCTTAACCTCAGGTGAATAGTGAAAGCTTATATTTTTGTCATTTAGACAAAAGCCAACAATGTTATGTTATGCTAAGTTATTATATGTACCTGCTAATGTGTTCTTTTATGGGGATGTATTAGGATGTGCCAAGATTATACTTGGAATTAAGAGTATTGTTTTGAGTAATATTACATTTTCATATTGCACGTCTATAAACCAGAGCAGCTATGGTGACTTGAGAAGCAAGATGTACATGTCACAAATCTGCTGTGTATGTGTGTATATATATATATATTATTTTTTTTATTTATTTTTTTCTTTCCATAAGATAGCAGCAAATAAATCATTTAAAATGTTCAAACCAATCTATCTGTTCATGTAAATATATTTTGTTGGGTAAAAATGTGTTTTAATCAAACCGAACCAGATTTGTAGCAATTCAATTGGGTTGTATCAAGGAGGTTATAACATTCTTTGCCATATAGACCTATTCCGAGTTTCTACACAAGTAAACATAAAATATTTGTTTAAGATTTAAGGATTGATCCTATGTATAAAACAAATTAGTTTACAACTAGATTACTGAACAAGTACCCCACTTGTCCACCAGACAGCGATAAAACGCAACTACCTCAATCGAGATTGGCCCTTGTGCAGGGATGGGCTAATCCAAACAGCCCTCGTTATATCTCATTCCCCGCAGCAATGCCAGTGACCGTTATAGCCTAGATCTAAACGTGGAGAAGGCAAAAGGCTTAACTGTATCTATAACCGTTTAAAAAACACACAGATTTGAGGAAGCTGATCAAATATAAGATGGTAATAGTAGCATACTCTCAGCCTCAGCATTAGAGACACAGACCCAAATATTGGATTAGCACACAATAAACAAACATGCATACATTAACCCTTGCAAAACAGTCTCTCTCGCGCCGATATCTAAGTATTCTTTGGCTTAAACCTAATGTTGACTTTAAATCCTAATAACACACACAAATACATTAATTCATTGTTAACGCTCATATACAAACAGCCTTCCAACGGGCATTGATTACGAGAACTATTCTGATCGCGAAAGTGTGCAGTGTTGCCCTAACACTGAAACCATGGTTTCTCTCAAAGTGAACCATTCAGCATCAGAAACCTCTAGACTTATTCGTAATACGTCAACATTAAAACGTCGGAAAGGGCTCCGATTCAAATATTCAGAGTCGTGAAAGGACACGTTAATAAATTAGATTGAGGGATGACGAAATAACAGATGGTTTTGATAGTCGACATATCCTAATTACAACGTGAAAAGCTGAGTTTCATAAATCTGCTCTACATCAACAACAAGACACGTTGTTAAGTGCTGACATTTAAATTATTGCTGAATGAATAAAGGAGTTAGGCCAAGTAGGCTACCAACATCTGCATGCACGTTGAAATGCATGTAACCTATTGCATGGCTTATAAAATACAAATCAGAAGCGCTGGTATAGGCTACTATAGAACCTACAAAAAATAAAATTAAATAAAAAGGAAATTAAGTGAAGCAAAATACAATTCTTATTTCAAACTTGACACCTGAACCCAAAAAATGTAACAATTTATACAACTTAAAACAGTAATTTAATTATCTTTATTGAAAGAAAATACATGGGTTGCGCCTTTATCAAAAACAAACGTGATTTATCAAAATATCAAACAGTGGCACAATGTAAATAGGTATATAATACCTGGATATAACGGTATGTAATTTACACAAGTTAAATATTGTGAACACAGAAAACTTATTTTAAAATGTAACCGTTTGCCATGTTTTCTCCAACATACTTTTACATTGATTTCAAATTAGATTCAAAACAAAAAGAATAATCAATAATAAAGTATAAAACATATCTTTACATGCCTACAAACATGCAATGAAAAACATTCAGCTACAAGGCAAATGCATTTGTTTTTTGTGGAACAATTGGGAACGCAGTAAAATCTGCTTCTCATTAACTCATTAGCTAAAATAGCCTACTTGCAGTGCTTGTTTGCTTCCTACCAAGTATTGCTCAAATGCACTCATGGCAGCAGTGCTCAAGCAAGTCTGATAACTGCAGAAGCACCCCCCCCCCCCAATTCCACACATTCCTGGATTTCCCAGAAAGCATTGCAAGCAAGCCTAAACAAGTCACGTTTTTACTCTGAGAATTTCACACAGTCAAGTGGGGAATGCTTGCCTTCTAACCAAACACTGCCTCTCCTTTAATGTGATATGTGCCAGTTCCTTAAATAAACCTGCCTGCCTGAGTCACTTCTTCTAATACACACAAACAAAAACATATTGTAAAATCCCCCCTCCCGAAACAGATTAGACAGGACAAAGCCTTCAGAAAGCCATAACAAACATGGCTCACTCCTAAACCGCTGAATTGTGATGGTTAGGAAGTTAAAATCACACACACAGGTCTACTTGTTATCATAACAGTTTTCTGTTTGTTTTAACTCCCTGCGTCAACTTCAGAGAGACAGAGAGTCGCAAATGAGCTGTGGTTGAACATCTCCACAGTCCTGACAACAAGCTCCCTCAGTCACTCTATAGGGTTTACTCTGAGCACACATGGGTGGGGGGGGGACAAATCAACATTCATTGTTTGGTTTAACAATCAAAAACCTGATTAAAACACTGGCAAAACACAGCAAAACAGAGGGTGACAGTCTGTTTTGAGGGTTACAAGGCTTTGACTGAGGGAACTTTGGACTCAAAGAATTCCTCTTATCATCAGCGCTCACATATAGTCAAACAAGTGGAAAACACAGACGCTCTCCTAAATCCTAACTCACAGCTGAACTCTTTGACGCACCGACACGTTTCGATCACAGATTTTGTAACACTTTACAACCCATTCACCACAGTGTTTTAATTTAATTCCCCTCACATTAAATACGACGACTCAAACGAGCTAGTTGTTCTTCATGGTGTTAGCCCCTCGGTCTGTCGTTGCACAAAGGCCCATGAAAAGCCTCTAACAGCCGCCCAGACTGAACCGAGGCCAAATGCTATGACAATACTATTGCACTGCTAGAATGCACGGTACAGTAGTGCAACATTGTCAAAGCAGCTGACCTCAGCATGTAAGAGCACATGGGGCAGACACTCGCCACGGCCAAACGGAAGTCACATGGAGACACACACACACACACACACGTTCCAAATGAAGAAACGCTTGACGTGATTCACAATTCGCTGTGATTGTGAGGATTCCGAAACCATGCAAAATCTTTGGTAACGTTTGATAGATTATCTTATATAAATGATAGCTATATTTGTAATTTATAAGACATGGAGGCTGAATTAAGTTATGCGATTCTCATTAGCCTGGTTAAAAGGCCGAGATTTTGTTCATTATGAAATATATCTGGAGTTACAGATGCACACACACACACACACTTTAGCAACCTTTATAGCAGTACCTGGGGGTCTTTGTTTCATCAGCCAATGCCCTTTTAATATTGCACTGCTCATCTCAATGTTCAGGAGTGCAACAGAAAAGGGCAGCGGACGATAACACGGATATGTGCACACACACGCACACACACACATACCACGTCAGCCAGCAGGCCACCATGCTTTTTGATGCTGGCAACTTCAAACCCAAGGCCTGCTGGCTCTATATTGCAGAGCTGGCTCTGGCATTGACATGTTGAAAACTGGAACAAAGTTTGACAACAGATAGAAATCTCTGGTGTTAGAATATGACAGTCCAGCAAAAACAGTGTATTAAATTGAGTAATGAGGTTGTAAAAAAAATACAAAAATAAAAATAAAAACTGCATTCATTCTTGATAGTTTCCCTCAATAATAACAGTTACTGTAGGTTATTAACTGCGTTTTTCAAAGTAAACGGACAATAACTTAGCAACAATCCTGTAGTTGTGGAGCGGTCTAGACAACATATAGGATTACAATATTATTATTATAAAACAGCGAGTTGTAAACGTGGCATTAATTTTAACGATCTTTCATAAATTAAACAGCAGCTACCGACCAAGAAAAATGGAATTTCCCAGCATGCAGAGCCATGTGGGGCTTTTCCATTGAAGGACATGCATTCTCATATAGAAGAAAAAAAAAAGGGAGGTTCTAAATCTGAACGTTTTCAGAGGCCCTATAGGCTACACCGTTAATATACAATTCCTAGTAACTAAAAGACGAACTTTGTAACAATTGAGAAGTATCTTAACTTGGAAATCAACTCGTAATTATACGAAAAACACTGTTGAAATAAATTAACAACACACTTGTCGACCACACAAGTGGTTTTGCCATTCAACAAGGCAAAGTCGTGTAACTTTGCATGAAATGTGTTAGGCCTACTAGGTGCCAAGCGGAGTAGAACTAATTACACGTAGGCCTACAGAAAATCAGAAATATCTTAGGCCGGCTGAGGGCTTTCCCAACCGCCGTTCTTATGATTAATACAAATTATTATTAAACACCTTGGTGTGTCTGTGGCCTTGATGTTATCTTGCAGGCTGACGTTTTCTCGGCCATAGGCCTATGGATCTGTACGGTCCAGGCCTACAAGCCTCATTGCAAAGCGTTGAATTTGTTCTGCAAGCCCATAGCCTTTCCCCACAATACTGGCGACTCAGAACAGAGCAGGCTACACGCGCACGCAACTGGGATCGTTAACATTCTTCTCGTTCAACAATAAACACTACAATTTGATTATAAAAGAGGCCCACACGGAGATTCAAAACGCGTTTTCCGTCGCACAAATGAAGTTCTGGGGGTTTGCTCCTGAAGATGGACAAACCTTATGCGGTGTTTTTCCTGTCAAGGCACAAAAGGAAAAGAAAAAAATCGTTCGATTCTTTACCGTTACAACTTTACTCTGATCTCCTGACATTTCCGCCAAATGCAACTCGTAGTGCTGCGCTCGCGCCCCCCACTACCACTACTACCACCCCCCTCCCTAAATGCATGAGTATCTGGCCAAGGGAGGGACGATCCGTTGGAGGCGAAAAGAGAAGAAGCAAAAGTTCTCCGCAGAATTAACAAACCAGCCCCCTCCTCCACCAGCTCCGCGCGGCCCGACGTGTATAGAACCCGCATCCACATTCCCGACGGGAAATGTCTCGGAAGCAACGCGCGGATCTCGGGGAGAAAATCGCTGCTCTTCCACGCTGAACCGCACGGCCTCCAGATCCAGACTCCATCTTTGACTACTTGACATTCACAGCCTGTCGGAGCAGAGTCCTCGTTTGCATGCCCGCTGCCGATTGGCTGTTTGCTGCGCTAGTCTTTGGACCGGGAGAAGCCATTGGTTTGCTTTCAGCTTGTTCAACACATCCGCTGGAGAGCGGATTGGCTGTGCGGCGACCGCGTCACGCCGCACAGCGAATGCCTGATTAACTGACTTCCATTCACAAATTGCTCATCATCTGATCACTGGAAAGGCGACTTTATCTCACTGTTTCGGGGCTACTATTTATTGAGTGTCTCTCTGTGTGTGTGTGTGTGTGTGTGTGTGTGTGTGGGAGGGGGGAGGGGGGATAATTGGTCCTGGCCATAAACCCTGAATGCAAAGCCTATACTCTCATCTTAGCATTGGTCGTTACTTAATTTTACACATCGCTTTAACCTTTGAGAATAGTTTAGAGATGTGTATTGTTATATAAACGTTTTGTGTGCTACAGCCTGTAGCCTAAGCGGCGTTGTGTGTGAGAAGATAATTCACACACACGTTTTCACTGCTCTATATGTAAATGGTTGCTGATATAGGCCTATCCGTACTGATGGTGACAGTGTGGGCGGTCCCTTGCGAGGCGTGATTGACACGTAGAAGAGTAGCGGGCTGTGAAATCTGGCATTCCTGGCCACAGGAGCTGAAGTAATGGCATTGTCCGGTGGGAGAGGGCCCACTTCCCCACTCAACAACACCCCCCCCTCCACACACACACACACACACACACCCGGCGAGCCACCTCAGCCCACCCGGAGAAGATCTGGGGGTGCAACCAAAAAATGTTTGATGTAAGGCTGGGCATTACAGACTCCCCCTCATAATTGGACTAAACCTGTCTTGTTAATTTTTTAACGTTAAGTCAAACGTGAAAGATACAGTAGTGTTTTACTGTTACTGTTTACTGTTGTTAGCAGGATTGATGTAGCCTATGTCTTATTTAGTCCATAAAGTGGCCTACACAAAATATATAAGAAACAAACATAGAAGAGCAGGTGTCGGGGATTGGGGGTGTTTCTTGGTTGAAAACGAAACTTCACTGGGTATCAAATAACTAAAGTTCAGTGTTAAGGTGCATCAATTGTAGCACTTAATTACACATAGAAACATCCTATTTATTATTTCTTAAAAATGAAATGGGAAAATATCAAATTATGTTCTTAGTTTCCACTCAGGTAATTTCAGTTCCAAAGTAGTTCAAAAGTCTTCTCTCTAATTGAATTATGATATTAAAATTAATTAAAATTGAGAGCAAATTAATTAACATAATTATCTGATCTACTGTTTTTAAGTTATAACACCACCACAAAGGATCATAGAATATATCATACCAGATTTGTTAATCTGTTAAATAAATATTAAAGAGGGCATAATATGTAATAATTCATTTACTTAGACAATCATTTACCTTGTGTATTAGGCTACTTGACAATGGGTAATAGTTGAAAGTGGAGGGATTGTATTAATATATTTATTTTAATCTAGGCTACTCTTTGATGAAGTGGGATATTATGGTTCACTTGTGTGGAACAGATTAGCCTACTTATTCTTCATTTGAAATAGTGTTTTATTTGTACATTATTTTTTTCTATTCTAATTCAATATAATTCACAGACACTTAAAAACTGTCATTTTCATAATGTAGCCTAACTGATTTTAAAGGAATATCTATAAACATACAATTATGTGGTTTCCTGAAATCAATATTATACACACAAGATTTGAAGAAAACATAAATTATATCAAAATGTTGAATTTAATCAGAGTAACCTTTAATTTAAATCAAAACATTTTTAATTGAAAACACACTAAATATTTTACCTGAGGTCAATGGAATGTTCAGCTTTTCTATAAAATTTGAAAACTAAATTTTACAGTTATTTTTTAAACATTCAACTGGCATTTGTACAAATCTAATTCAAGAAACGAAAGCTAAGACTTATTTATAAACGGTAAAAGTTAATTCATATTCTCTAATCAAAAAGGGATTCTTTACAACTAATAATGCATATTTTTCATACAATTTCCCAATGATTTGCTAACGAAATAAATGCTTTTCTCAGTTACTGTAGCATATCTTCACATAAGAAATGAGATTGCAGTAATTTAACATCAAATATTGATGAAAATAAAGTTGTGAGTACATTTAAGATGCTTAAACAATTATTTTTTATGTAATTTCATAACCACAAAATTGTGTTTCAGTCTAGATTAGATATAGAGTATGTTTTTGTTAGTCCTAAAATCATCATTCATCTCATATATTTTCACACACAAAAATATTTTTAAGGATATAGTTTTGGTTAAAAAAACCTTATTAACAAAACAAGATTAGGGCAACATTTATTTTCATTAATCAGGAAATGTTTCTTGTAAAAAAAAATAAAAAAAATAACAGGGTTGGGGGTTCTCTCTGAAAGCCATGATTCTCAACTGTTGGTTGTGGGAGATGTCATGGTGAAGAGAGAAGACTTTAAACATAGACATTATTCTAATGCCTTTAAACATGCCTTATTGTTCCCTCTTTCTCTAGCCTCCCTTCCTCTGAAAATGTACCTCCTTTCTTCTTCTGCCCTTTAACCTCACCCAACCCCCAACTAACCTAACCCCCACCCAACCCCCACCTCACAGGCCTGCAGCTCTCCTCAGATGTCCTGCCATTGCGAAAAGCCCAAACAACCTTGATGGATTGTCATTGATCATTTCCCACCCAAGAAAAAAATGAATGGATTAGTTTTAGCTGAGTGTGTGTGCAAGGGGCGTGGCTGGGTAGTAAAAGAGATATTTCCACATGTTCTTCATGGACCATATTAAAAATTAGTTCAACCCACAAAGGTTATTCTTGGGAAAAGTTTGTCATTGTGAACTAGAATAAATTGGTCTTATGGACCAGTAGACAAAGCTTGATTTTCTGATGTGCTTGGCAGGGTTGGGCAAAGTTGTGAATTTCAAAATTGGCCTTCATTCAGTTAATGAGTAGGAATATCAATTGACTCCGCCCCACGGGATGTTGAATTGGAATGAGTTTAATTCATTCCAGTTCAAAGAAATTCATCTTAAACCACACAACAGAATAATTGTATTAAATCCTAAATACTATGTATGTATAATGCTTTGTTCTAAGATGGTATAGCATTAAGATTCATTACTGAGAAGAGAAAGAAAAACACGTTTTCAATTAAATCTAATCTTTAGACACATTCCATGTTTGTTTTTATATTATTATGTATGATGATGATGATGAATCATACATACAAATCATAAATGCATATAAAATCTGCACCTAACACGCATTAAACAGAACAACAGAACAACATACTGTCTATTAACAGAACTACCACTGTTAATAAGGGTTTAACAGAGCAACAATATAATGAGCAATCACTCAATACAATGCAATAATCTCAGCTATAATTACCCAACATTAAATAGGATGTTCAATTTGCTACACTAAAATTAACACATAATACAACAATTTGTTATCAGTGAGCACAGCCTCAATTCAAATTCATGAATTTTTTTAAAGTAAGGTAAATTCAAGAGGCAACCTCAATTCACTTCAGAATAGTGTACAAGCCTTGTGCTTTGACATCACTTCCTGTGCACAGCAAGACTTCCTGTAATTGGACCAAAGTGGTTGGGTCACAAACAAAGAACCACCCCTTTCAAAAGCATAACAAGATAATCGAACAGATTATAGAAATAATCAAATTTTTCCGAAAAAAAGATGACAAATACTGTAATTAGAAAGAATATTGGAAAATAAATTCCAGTGGCTCCCCTCCTCCCCCACGCCACCCCCACCCCCATTCTTGAAACAGACTCTATGGAGCCGGGTGGGTGGCATCGCCTTTTTTTTTATAGGGTCTTCAACAGCACGTGGCGCTCCGTCACTGAGCAACCTGGGCCTGTACGCCCCATAGCTCGGACTAAACTACCGTGCGCTGCAGTTCCCCAAGGTTTACAGTTTAGCCAGTGGGTTTTTAATGAAATACGTGTATCTGCTGTAATTGAAACCCCCAGGTCACAGAGGTGGTCGAGAAGAGGAAGAACTAATTGAAGTGCAAATGTCATTAGACAGTGCGTATTGTATTGCAGCAGACGTAAAGCAATACTGAACTTCTTTGAAATCCTTGACTTTAGCCTATAGCTAAATATATCATCACAATATAAATCTACAGGTTGGTCGTTTGGCATGGAATTTTCCCTCTTTCGTGGCATGTGATAGGTAACAGTTCTTCCCAAACCTTCACTGACTTTTTTTCTCAATAAACATACTTCTAACATGACTACAAAGCTGTCTCATACTGAGCGTATAAAATAGAGCTTATATCAAACATGTTAAACAGCTTAAGACACGTTAGATGGAGGCAACTGTGTTTTTGAAAAATGGTGGAAGAGAATGAGGGATTCTTTCTTGCCAAACAATCATCAATTGATCTTATACTGTCGTGGAGCAATACAGTCAAAGGTTTAACAGAAGTTCCGTATATTGCTTCCTAACTGTGCTTCCTTACTTTACCTTTAATCATTACCGCTTTAATCATAGCCTACTATCTGTTATTTTTAATCAGCCCACTATGAATAGAAACTCTAATTTGTATAACTCAAATCAAATACTTAACTTAGATGCTACTGCCCACATCTGACTCGTGACGCCAGAATTGCCATTGGTCTCAGCAATAAAACAATCTGAGCTGTTGTTCAGTAAAAGAGTCATAGTTAAAATAAATGAATAGAACCCTCACTTCCTCCAACCCCTCCCCCCCAACCCCCTTAGGCCTACTCTATATAAAATCAACCATTCACAATCCCACCGGATCACTATTTATTGTATCTTGAAATCACAACCTGGTAATCAGGGAGACAAGTTTTAGCTCACAGTCTAAACAATAATAAGTGCCATCTATCTCACCCACACGGCGGCCTCCCGGCTCTTTTCCACCGAGACTGTTTTTCCTTTAACCGGTGACTGAGCCAAGTCAAAGGGATGAAAATTCAGCTCCCATTAACTGAACTTCAGAGGAATTCCTCACTTTACATACGGAATGCACTTTAGGTCAAAGGGCAAAGTGCCAGAGGGGGTCTACCCTCGCCTAGGCAAGCAGGCCTTATTTAAACAAACCTGGAATGCTTCAGGGGGACCCTCTCTCAGAGCAGGGGCCACGGCCAGGAAAGAGACCCCCCCCACACTTAAATCAATGTCCACCTGAATTCAAATGCACCTTTTATAATCTCTCATTTTGGCTAATTACTGCATTACCACTGTATTATAATGAAAGAGTGTTCTAGAGTTAGGCTACTAACACAGTCTAGCCAATGGAGTGCAGGGTAGTGGATTAATTTATTTTGCATTTACAAAAGCCTTCGTATTCCCCCTTATGGTAGGCTAACTCAGGCAAACAACCTGCAAGGGAAAAGTATTTTTTTTAACAGAACAGTCGAGAGTCTCGCTTGTCAGCTTTAAATGGTTAGATGATTGTCGTGGCTGCCTGATAGATCTTACAGGACCACCAAGCGAAACTGGAGGGTTGCTGCTGTACAGCGGCAGTTGGGCAAGCTGTCCTATTCTAGGACCCTCTAGAACCTTCCAAACACTTTTGCAACTGACACGCTACAATCCCCACGGTGCTGTTAGAATCCCGGCCACTCCGGGGCTACAAACAGGCCACAAAGCTGCAAAGAGATCAGGGGAGGGGCTAGCCAATAGGTGGGAAGAGGCAGAGCAATTCCTGCCTGCCTGTCTTGAGCTCGGTGACCCCCACTATTCCTGGAAGCTCTCAACTATCCATTTCCTATCTTCAACCAGTGAGCCACTTTGTCAACCTATCAGTGTTTTTCTCTCCTCCACTCTACAGCATCGTAGCTAGCTAGTGTAGGGAACTATGTTGTCTTTATTAAAACAGACTTATTTGATTTAGCTCTCACTCCACCATAAATTCTCACGCAGGACAACAAAATAATATCAGTTAGGTAAACTTACCTGGCATCTTGTTCAACTAAATGCCGTGCCATTTTCAGAATACAGGTTTTAATCATGGCTTGGGTAGAAAATTATGCCTCTCAGTAGCAAAGGACACCAACTGTTAAAAAAAAAAAAAAAAAAAAAAACCTTAGAAAAAAGTAGTAGGCCTAACTCCTGTAAAAATCTAATTAAATGTTTTAACGTTTAATTTTAAGGTCTGTGTGTGAGGCGGACATTTTTTTCATAGACACATCATTGCTTCTCTGGTGTTCTAGTACAACATTAGGTTGTTTCATTTTATTTTATTATGAACAATATGAAACTGCTTAGTCTAAGTAACCGGCTTTTACACTGTTAATTCATCTGGTTTAGCAATACATACAATTCTTTTGGGGAATCTAAATAGCGAGATTAGATAGGCGTCCCGTGTTCCTCTGGCGGTTAGTTCCACTGGCTGTAAGATTTGTGCTGAGGCGCCATCTAACGGCAGTGATCGGAGATGCTGTTACGTATGCCTGCACATTCCACTAAACAAGTAGGCCTGAAGGTGCTTTTTTGGGATTAATACAATAGCAGACATTTTAGCATTTGATATGTAGAATTCATATTATTTCAAGACCTGAAACCCCAGTTTTATTTTGTAGTCTTTATATTTGATCAGCAAAATGAGAATTTGTATTTTGGTTTGCTTTTGCTCCATATTGTATAACTGAATGATAATTTACAGGTTTTATTTGGTCGACTAGGTTTTAAAATTCAAAAAGAGCATGGTCCTGGCAACAAAGATAAAACTACATAACACATTATGGAGAATAACTCTTTCATACATCCAAACCATAAACCTCTGTATTTTGCACATAATATATTAGACTTAAGACTGTTTGAGATTTCAAAAGTGCAGAGACCAAAAGATTAAAAAAAACACAAAAAAAAAAAAACAGACAGGTAGTACAGTTAGAGTCATGTTTATTTACAGCAGAATCCTGACTGAATAGGGAGAGAAGGGATGGGGGTTGTTAAAAGTCATTTTAGATTCAGCCTTCAGGACCCATATTCCCCATAGTCACTACAAGTTCATTTTTATTTATTCACCTTTTTCTATACAGAACCCATTCAGCTGTAATATCAACACAGAGCTAGAGCCCTCTGCTGGAGGGGAGTAGAGGTGGAAAGAAAAGTATAAAATGGAAAACCTATAACTAAAGAACTACTACATTCTAAGAAAAAAACATTACAAACAAGGGATAAAAATAAATTGATCTTCCATAAAAAAAGAAGAAAAGACATTTTGTATTTTAAAAGTGTTATCACCACGATCTTCATCAGTTACTTATATATATATATATATATTTTCTTGCCATGTCCGAAAATGAGGTGTTTTTTTTGGGTGGGTGGGGGGTGGGGGGGAGGGGGGGGGGTAAGTTGTGGTTCTAAGATGTCCCGTGACGACCAGGCGTTTTGGACCCGGGACAGGTCTTATAATAACAAACAACCTGACAGCATCCAGGTTAGCGTCCAGGCCCCGGCTGGGGGGGGTCAGAGCTTAGCAGTCCTGCTGACCTCCAGCGCTTTTGTCCATTTCTTGTTCCCCCGAGACGCCTCACACTCATAATAGGGTCCAGCGCCTTGGTTCAAGGCCAGCGGAGACGCCAAACTACAATCCCCTTGGAGAATGCAGCCTGGGAAATTACACACTGTACACTTAACATGCACGGCCATAGCTTAAAAAAAAAAAAAGAAAAAAGAAAAAAAAAGTTTAAAAAAGAAGAAAAAATAGCCAGCACATTGCATCTTCTATACATCTCTCTACCTCTGACTTTAGGTCACGTGTGGCCATTTTGACTTTTGACCTTCCAGTATACTGTAACTATTAACTGACAAGCACCACAGAACAGCGGAGGAATGATGATCCAAAACCAGAAACCGCACGACTGTTGGGGAAACGACTGTTGGGAACCGACTAACCACGGTACAAAAAGCATCCTACGGCCCTATTTTAAGCGTTCAGAGGGGAGATTCCATCCTACTACTGTATGACCAAACAGAACAACAACTCAACAAACCCAACTGTTCACACAGGCCTCTAGTCTATACCTTTACAATAGTCAGGTTTTCATCAACATACAGAGTGAGGAGAAAGATGTGGCGTCGTCATTACATATTTTACATACATTTTAAAATTTGGTGAACTACCAGATGCTTTTATCCAGTATGCAGGAGCAGGCAGGGGTTAGACATAACCATGTCATGTTAAAACGTACAGACTCAAGAGAAATTAATTGCATTTAGTGTTCCATACGTAGCCTATTGTTTTAAGATAACTAGATTTGTGTGATTCGGTGCTCTGTATAATATTTATGGTTAATTTCGCAACGTCTCTACAAGACCAGAGCACTTTGTTAGATAGCTGGGTTCATATGATTGAAAAGGCCTGGCATTTCTGTATGTTCTACTATGTTGAGAGACTGATTTGGTCTGGGTCAATGAAACCTGACTATTGTCATCTTTGTTTTTTTGTTTTTTACATTTTCAGAATTAAAAAAAAAAAAATAAAAAAAAATAAGCTAAAACAGCTCCTCTATTTCTCTTTCACACAATCACATTCAAAACACACACACACACACGCACGCACAGAACAACAGGGCAAGAAACTAACCCCCCCCCACCCCCATTAATCAGCTACAGTAGATGTTGTCCAAAACGCGACCGTGTACAGAGTTAAATGTTAAACACAGCCAAAGCGTTTCAGTAGAGACCCTAGGAGCCTCGGTGGTTCGTCGCCAACAGACCAACTGCTCGGCCACAGCCCAAATTCACCAGCATTTGTCCGCTGGCCACCGGCGCTTTCCTGCTCTGTTCCACGTGCTCCCAAAACACAAACAGTAACTCATGACACCCAAACACGTGTACACGTATATACAAATACATGTGGCCCCTTCCACAGAGAGGACACATTCACTATTTAGAATGCATTATTTCTGTATATGTCAAGAATAAAAAAATGTCTAAATAAAATACATATTGTATCTGTGAGTGTCGGGGGAGGGGAGGGGAAGGGGGGCAGCGGGTGGCTTACGGGGAGTGTCAGAACCAAAGTGTTGGTGACGTGACAAGCCATCGTCACGGGGCGAGATGCAGGCGAAGACATCGGAAGGAAAGGCGCTAACCTGTTGCTAGCCTGCCATGCCCACTGTCCACCGCAGGTGTAATGGGATCATTCCATAATAACAACAAGAATAATAATTATAACAAGAGCCATAGCAATGACCGCAACAACGCTTCCAAAAAAAAAAAAAAGAAAAAAAGCAGCCCTGGTCGCGTCTTTACAACCGTTAAGTCCACAAGAAGCAGAGGTCAAACCCTTGAGTTCATCCAGGTAAAATACAGAAATTCAGCTGTAGATGGGGGAAGGGAGACAGCGAGATGAGGAGAGGGGGATGGAGAAATGGAAGAAGCAGGCAGCGGAAAATAATACGAGTTACAGCCGAGCCGTAGTTGCTGTGGGGCCAGAAAGCAGAGGATAAGCGGTTGCAGAGAGACTTACGGAGCAGGATGTGCTGTAAAGAGGAAGTAAGACGCAGCGGGACAGGAAGTGATCGCTAGAAAAGGGGAAGCGGTGTGGAGCGGACAGCAGACGTGAGCGAAGCGGCGGTGGAGTGTAGCATGATCCGGTGGTGAACGTGGCCTCTCTTTCTCCAGCTTCCCCCCCCCCGTTCTTCATCTCACTTGAGAGATGGGTCGTCCTCTCCCTGTGCTGGTTTGCGTATCCCACAATGCATCATACCTCCAGGAAACGGGAGCTGCTGGCCTTGGCGTGGAAGGGCTCCGACCACATGCGCCGCAAATCCCCCTACGAGCCACAGACCACAGGTTGCACAACAAATCAGGACCCAAACAGACTATAAACAGACCCAGCAGTTCAACACTCTCTTGGTGAAGAGCCATGTGGCCATTGGCCATTTGGTTTAAACTGGCTAAACCAATTAAAAGTCAGAGACATTGCTTTGGTCAGCGTGAATCATCTGTACAAAAGAAATGCGTATTTTCTCGTCCAACATCACTGTGAAGCTCCACATATGCCTTGAGGCATGGTCGAATGCAAGATAGCTTCATAAAGCAGTTTCAGAAAGAAAGCACAAGCTCTATGTAAACAATCATTTAGGCTGACCAAAACAATAACACTGACTTTTTCTAAAGCTCGACTAACTTCCTTCCTCTGTATTAGGTCCTCAGAGTAGGTGGTGACCGGTAACTCACTTGTATTCATCCACAATATACTTTTAGACACACTAGCGCCTACGAAGCCAAGTCTTTAGGTTTCTGCTATATTTCAATGAAAGTAAATCGCGGAGGAACACAACTAAGTATTATTAAACATAACAATTCCATTCTGCACACTGGAGTGATTTGCTACAAGCCATGCTACACGCTTTGTAGACGGTAAAGGTACTTGTTTTTTAAAGAAACATGCCGATCTGGTCCTCAAACCGTGAATAATGGGTTTTAACAAAAGTAGAGGAGCACTTTAACAGGTTGTTGGTCGACGGAGTGCTGTGAATTAGTGAATGAGTCGAGATCTGTGTTTGGCAACACGGAGAGAACGCTCGACAGTAGGGGAAAAAAAGCAGTAGGACTCTCACACAAGTCACAGGTCTACTGACAGCAGTGTCGTACCTTAAGGTAGGCCATGGTGAGCAGGGGCAGTAGGGTGAAGGGCACCAAGTAGAGAAGGGCAGGTTGCGCCGCGCGGTGAATCCTGGAGGCCACGGTTGCCGTGAGCAGCCCTGCGGAACACCAAGACGGTTCATGTTCATTTGGTTTCGTTAGCGTTACCAATGGGACACACCTCCAATTCCTCTTACAAAAACACACGGTAAACACACGGTTGTTAAACTCGAGTGTGCATGCCCCCTCCCGCACCTCGCACTCCTCTCTACTCCTCCTCATACAGCACCCAAGCTCACACACCGCTTGCAATCCCTTCCCTTTACCGCCATCCATATTTTGTTGATGTAGTGTGTATGGGTGTGTGTTTGTGAGAGTGATACATTGTAGGCCATAAGGTAATATGATGGGTCTTAATAACAACTTTAAGGGGGGCGTGCACATTAAACCATGCAGAAGGATTCCCGCTCACCAACAAAGTATCCGATGAGGGTGCAGTGGAAGTAGGAGACCCGCTGCATGCGTCCGGACACGTTGCCGGGGCCCGGGACCTCCCCGCTCGCCTGCTTCTTGTAGTTGTCATAGCGCAGCACAAAGCACAGCAGCAGCCCCGGCATCACAATGTCCCCGATTCCCAGCATGGAGAAGTGACTGCCTGTGGAGCTGGAGGACAGAAGACTCAATTATGCATCGTGCTGGCAGCCCAGGGTGCTGCTGGGTGGACACACACACAGGCACACAGACAGACAGGAACAGGGGAACTCAACTGAAACAAGAGACACGCCGTCAACATGAAGGTAACCACTTAGAACTGGGATGTGTTGATTTTGAAACGTTGGGGAATTTGGGCTGTATCAGAGATCTTGACGGCATGTAGAGTTACTGATTCGTTACTGTGATGATTTACTGTGCTAAACGTGTGCGTCACTCAGAAAACCTTTTTATAGTGAAATGTTAACTGCCATCAGTGTAAATTGCCATCAGTGCTGTCACAGGTCTTCTCAAGTCCCAGTGCCCTGCAGCAGAACATGAAAGGGCAACCGCGACGGGCAACTGGACAGTTTTTTGTTAATTTCGGCCGATCTGTGTCAAGTCTGTGAACAGGACATTAAGATTGCCATCTGTAATGTCTGCCAAGTAAAAGTTAATCGCGGAGGAACTACAGCGAAGACTTTCGGCATGACAAATTTGATCCGCCATTCGAGGGTGATTCACCCGAAAGAACACAAAGACCTTCTTAAATGAGTTGATGGTAGCCTACGCTGATGTGAAACGTGTCTGCCGAGTGGAAACTCTTCAGTGTCCGAGGAAGACGCTAGGAAGTTAACTGTACTCGGGTAAAATGGGTTTTATATTAGATATTTGAACTTTGAGCGTCAATATCTTTTTAAGTACAACACAGAGAGCACAACTATTGGCATAATATAGTTCATCTCACTGAAAAGAGTAAGCTACGTAGCTTATTTTTATCAAGCCGTCCTGTTAAACGGACATTGCCTTGTAAAAGTGTAAAAAGGCGACAAACACGAGTGCTGGTGGCTAAGGGACCGTAAAAAAAAAAAGTTAGTACATTTAAAACTAGATATCTCTGCATGTAAATTACAAAAAATTGTTAAAAGCTACGTCTTCAGTGGTTTCTGACGGTCAGCTGAAAGTCAAATGAATAAGATGGCTTTAAATTTTTTTTAATAAAAGTTTGGCCAATATGGGAAATTATACACTGCAGCTTTTTTCTTGGTGCCAGTTTCCCCACATCAACACTGTATTTATATGATGGGTTCTTCTCATCCAGTTATATTATAAAAAAAGAAGGGTTAAACAAACAGAGGCCAGAACGGGGCACATATCACTGGCTTGGTTCGGGGTGGGGTGCTTGGCTTCACCGTGGAAGTGCACGCTCATGTTTCACAGCTCCCATGAGGAGCAGGGCTCAACGACCCCACCCTACCTGGGAAAGACCAGCTTGCCGGGCAGCGAGAGGCGCGGGACGTCTCGGCCCATTCCCGGACCCAGGTGGAGCTTCCTGGAGAGGACGTCGATGGGGTTTTCAGCCGGTTGGGTCGCCACCTTCACCATCACATTGCTGTTGAAGATGTAGGCCGAGAAGAAGACCTGCCAGGGAAATGAGGAGGAGATTTAGAGGGATATCGCATTCTAGCAAACTAATGGGTCAGGGCACGCCACTTAACTCTAGCCAATTCTGGACATTTAAAGGAACCA
This sequence comes from Percopsis transmontana, assembly GCA_025447815.1. Lineage (NCBI taxonomy): Eukaryota > Metazoa > Chordata > Actinopteri > Percopsiformes > Percopsidae > Percopsis > Percopsis transmontana. The sequence continues at coordinate 39,570 of JAOEHI010027410.1, forward strand.
AACTAAATGCAGTCATCAGGCTCCAGTGTAGACATGCTTGGCTGCAGCTTATATGCTTGGTGCTAGATGACTGTAGGGCAGGGGCAGGGGGAGTCTCACCCAGAAGACGTCATAGATGAGCAGACCGGACAGCAGCAGGCAAGACACTTTCAGACTGGGCAGTCGCACAAAGGCGATCATGGCGACACACAGGCCCATGGCTAGAGCTGCAACAGTAGAAATAACAGCGGTTAGAAGTACCATTCAGAGGAGCTAACACGAAGCTAACAGCATCCATTATTGTCTCGGTAGTAAAATGGTAAGACTTTAATCCAACAAAGCGAAGACGATTTGAGCATTTAGTTTAACAACTCAAGTCCGAATCAAAGTTATTATTTATGTTATTATTAGCATGGTCTCCTGGAATATATGACGCTCACACCCTATTCACCGCATCTAATGTTATTTGCATGTGCACAGGCCCACTTTAGCTCTTACACTACTCTGGTTACAAAGGGAAATGTTACGATTGGTAAAAGGCATTATTTGGTAATTAAAATAGAAAGACGGAGAGACAGAGAGAGAGACAGAGAGAGAGAGAGAGAGACAGAGAGACAGAGAGACAGAGAAAGAGACAGAAACAGAGAGAGAGAGACAGAGACAGAGAGACAGAGACAGAGAGACAGACCGTCCATGAGGAGCCAGTGTCCGGTCAGCACCCAGATGAGAACCAGCATGACCGACAGGGAGAAGGAGAGCAGCTCAGCCAGGGTGAAACGCCCACAGCAGCCGAAGGAGATCCTGCAGACGCACATGGCGGACGTGGCTCATGTTAATGCTCAGCCAACTGCTCACCAGAAACCTCCAGTGGCGATGGGTGGGGTTTCAAACCTTTCGTTCATAGCTTTAATTTGCAGAACAATTCTTAATAAAGAAAAAAAACCTTCCCTTGAGGGGAAGCTTTTTTACCATAGAGAAAACCATCCCTCTATGACTCGATTTATTGGTTATAATATTATAAAAAGGTTCGACTTAGGGCTGGAAGATATGGGCAAAACATGAAATGCTTGCAAAATATAAACACAGCCAGAAAAACGTTTTTTTTTTTTTATTTTTTTTTTTTAAGGAGTTTACGTTTTGCAATACATAACACACTTTACAGTTACAGACAATAACAATGTAGTTAGTTTTGATGACAAAAATATCTAAATTATAGATGGCAAGGAAAATATTTACCTTGGATTGATTGAACACATGTAAAAGCTTACAAAGGCCATTATGGGTTAGCATGAAGGTTTTGGATTCTATATAAATGAAACCATTCTAGAATTGTCCATGTAAATAACATTTATTTTAAGATACTTTTATCTATTGGTGACTGGCAATTAGGGCTGCCCCCTGAACGTCAATAAGTCGAATCATCAGTGGCCAGCAAGCTAAATGCCAAAGTTATTCAATAGGGCACAACAACATTCTAGTTTGCATTATTGATACTGAACTGGTAAGGCAGACAATGCCAGTAGCAACCTATGTGAAACTCCTACAGAGTGAATGGAAGCTGATTTGCTTATGCTGAGAAGTCATTATTGGGATCTGGCTATTTTTGTGTTGCCAAGGGCAGTTGGTTTTTCAGTTGCCTGTGCGGGTCACATGTTATGAGCAACTTCTTTGCGAGTTCTTTACAACCTACTGACATAAAAGGACAAGACTAGCACAAACTACATTTATTCATATAGCATTACAAAACGTGGCCAGAGCACAGGTGGGCCGAAGGGGAGGTTAGAAGGAAATACAAGATGGCCGCTTACTTGTTCTGCGGGGAGCAGGGTCTGGTCAGATACTGGCACATTGGCAACAAGAGGAATGCGAATGCGATCGTCGCAAGAACTGAGGTTGGAAACAAAGGAGACAGATTAAAGCCAAAAACTAAACCTAGTGTGTTGGTTGTTTTTCCATCCTAAAAGAGCAATTAACACATATTAGTAATGTCTCCAGTTGGTGACGGTATGAACAAGAACAGTCTATGCCAAAATTATTAGGTTCTCTTAATCTGGGTTGGTATATGGCTTGTAATGTTTCAACAAAACGTTCACGTTAATTTCCATACTTTATTTATTTATATATTCAATATATCAAATGTGCACATCTTATTAAAGATTCTAAAACTACATTAAAACAATATAACATAACATAATATTCAAATTATCAACTGACCACCCAACAGGGGGGGGGTCAGAGGGCCACATGAACTAAGCGGCTTTACTGGCGCTGCAGCGTTTTGTTGTGTACAACAGAGGGCGATACCTGCAGTGCAGATGGTGAAGACCACCTGTACTGAATCAAAGAAGAAGAACATGACTAGCAGAGACACAGAGGCTCCTATGGGCAGGAACAGGGCCTGTGTGGAGTCTATGGTTTGAATACCTGCAAGACAACACGGCACACGCACGTTATGTAGCTTTCGGTACGCGCACAAGCAAGGAACATGCAGTGAGCGACTTGATCCAAGCGGCTATAGATGCTGAACTCCATTGTACATTATGATGTCAGGGTGCGTATACGAGAGCCTCACCATATGAATAACACTCACTGTTGTTTGTGTTGCCGTTGTTGAAGGACCCCGGCGTTGAGGGGTTGCCATCCTTATCCTTCTCCTGGTTCTCACAATCCATGTTTAATGATCTACACCAGGACAAGGTGGGAAGGACAGTAGAGCACAGACACTCAATATTCACGTTCGGAAAATGACGATATTCCAAAACGCACAATAGCTGCATAATGCCAGTTTGGAATGCTGACATATCCCGAGTTTGGAAACTTGACACATTGAGAATAATAGTGGTTCATCAGTGTGTAATGTAGTCCGTGTTGGATTCAATCGTCTATGGTCAGAGATAAGTGAGCATCTCACAAGCATGTAGACTGTTGCCGACCGTTTGCTGCATAAATGTAGAAATTAGCCTATTGGACAATATTATTAAAACACTAAGGTCGATACATTAAGCAGCATGCTCAGTCAGAAGTGGTGAGGAGGGGTGAACTAACCCACCTGAAGCTGCCGTAAACAATGAGAAGGATTGAGATGAGGAATGTAGACACCTGACTGGAGTCAACGAGGGAGTACGCCCTAGATAGAGAGATAGAGAGAGAGAATCAGAAACACAATGTAAACAAATAATAGCTTAAGGGAAATGGGTACATCTCTAGTAGCCTAAATATACTACCACTAGGTCACAGTTATTATAGAAAACACACACACACACACACGTCTGTAAGTACTTTTTGTTATTGTGGCCTAGTACTCAAGCACACGGTAGCCAACATTAAATAATGTACCGACTTTCAGCCTTGAAGGTGCCGACATTCAAATTGGATAAACAGCGCAGGGATGAGAGCACTTTTTAATACAAGGCCCCACTATTTAAAAAAGGACCAAAAGTCATTGGACAACTGGCTTTTCAGCAGTTTCTTGGCGAGGCGTGTGTTGTTGCATTCTATTGACTCTGTGTGCCATTTGCATTTGGAGTCTGTTGCGGTCTGTAATGAGGAACAAAAAAAGTGCCATCATGAGGCTGAATAATCTAAATAAAGCAATCAAGAAACATTTCCAAATTATTAGTCGTGTCAACTGCTCTATTTTCAAGAAACAAGAATGCACTGGTGGGCTAGAAGACGACCCCTGTACTGGATGGCCAAAGAATTCTCTCAGAAAAAGATCTTTTCAAATAGGCGGAACAGATGGAGAACCCTCTGCAGGACGTGGGCATAACTTTGTCAAAGACTAACAAAACAACATGAAAACCATATATATGGCTACCAATGGAACTGGCTCACTTTTATTTATTCCACACGCTTAAAACTCATCTGCGTCAATAAGCCGACCTGAATGCTCCAGTTGAGCATGCGTTTCACTTGCTCAAAACTAAATACAAAAAGCCCCCTGGGCAAAAAAAACAAAAAAAAACAACAAACAAACAGGAAGTGAAATGGCTGCAGTATAGGCCTGGCAGAACATTGCAATATCAACAGGATGCAGACAACATTGAATGCAAATGATTACTAAAGTACTAGGCCTAAATATGGGCCTCTATCTCTAGTTATTTTCGGTCCCCCAAAAACGGCGATGGCTCATGTTTATGGACGTAAATAGTCTCAAATTCTACAGTCTACACTTTAGCCTCACAGTCATCATTTCATATTGAAACCAATGTGATGGGGTACAGAGCCAGAACAGATCATATTCATTCTCTCTCTCTCGTCGTTAGGGTTAAATGGGGCACAGTTGAGGCTTGATTATTCGCCATGTCAGCTATCACTGTATACTAGGGGTGGGTATTGGGATCATGATACGATCACATCAGGATACATTGCGATACAATACATATGGCGATATATTGCGATATTTCACATAGTTTACTGAAAATGTAAAAACGAGGGCCATCAATTCTAGGCAACTAGTCATACTGCGACATCTATAGGAACGGAGGTTGTAGTTCACACACACACAAAAAAAAAACGTGACTTTTTTCATTTTAAAAAATATCGATTTTTGAGCTGGACATTGCTGTAGTATATCGCGAAAATAAATATCGCAATATATTGCTGTATCGATTTTTTAGCACAGCCCTACTGTATATAATTTGCCTACACCTAAACTACGGGGCGCCAAAAGGATTTATGCGAACCATGACACTTTGAACCAAAAAGTGTGCCAGAACCCCCCCCCCCCCCCCGATTACCAATCATTACCCGAGAATCACATGGGACGGCTAGGCTTGACGCATGATCTTTGCTGAACATGGGTAGATGGATAACTTTCCATGTTAAACCATACATGCCGTCTCGTGCATAGAGACGTAGTGATCTTGGCTACTTTGAAAAAGCCAGTGCTGTTCTCTCGACAGTATCAGTTACAACAAAACAAATGGACTACATTTGATCGTTAGACCCTGCTGATGATAAATAGATAACGTTTCAGGATTTAGACCATTGCTGGACTACCAGGCTGCTTTGAAGGAAGGGAAATGTATTCATAAAAAGGTGACAGCTGTATGTGTGCGTGTCTGAAGGGACCCGAAAGGGCTGGACTAACATTGAAATCTGTCCAACATGACATTTTGCCAAAATACCCTCTCAGAATAATAATTCTGTAAAACACGCACGTACGATTTGGCCAGGTGTGACTTTTCAAGATTGTAAAAAAAAAAAATAATCACCGCCGAGCTATCCTGCACCTCCCACTCATATAGCCAATCAAGGTAGGGCATGTTAAAAACAAAAAGGGAAAAAAAACACACAAAAAAACAACACCACCAACTGAAACAGAAGGTTCAGCTCAAAAGGAGAAATGACAGTTGAATTGATGGGGCCTTTAAGTTTTACTTTGTAAATCATACAGACAGAGGGTCTAATCTTTTAACATGGTTCACTGATAAATATATCCATACACACGGTACATAGCGCTACCGCTACAGTAGTTCTTAATATTGACATTTTTAACTAAGCAAATAAATATCTGCAGCCATAATGACTTTGCCCTGACACTGGCTACTTGCTCATCAGACTCTTCTTAGGTAGCACTTTCCATCTGGCATGTGGAAATATAGTTAGTTCCTGAAAATCTAGCTAAATTGAATGAATATATAATATTTAAAATATTGGCTCCCGGTGTGTCTGAGAACCGATTTCACCTGTAAATCACTAAATGGTTTAGGGCCAAAATACATCACTGAAATTCTTTTACAATATGAACCCTCCAGACCCATCAGGTCACCTGAGACCGGCCTGTTAACTGTCCTCAGAGTTAAAACTAAACAGAGAGAAGCAGCATTTAGCCACTGTGTAACAAATAGCTGGAATAAACTTCCGGAATAAAGATTTGAGACTTGCTCCAACACCGACCACTTTTAAATCCAGACTAAAAACATTTATGTTCACCACTGCTTTCTGCTAAAATGCAAACCTTGAGCTTTGAATATTGCTATGCTGTAAAACATTTAGATTGTATTATTTCATGCTTTAATTTAAATGCTTATTCTCTTACTCTAAAATATCTTTTTATTATTCTCAAATCCTGTTTTATTGTATAACAGTTGTATGTGAAGCACATTGAGTCTGCCTCATGTCTGAAATGTGCTATACAAATAGAGTGCCTTGCCTTGCCTAAATTGCTAGTGGTTTCATTTCAGACCCGAGACATATGCAGACACTTGCATCAGTTAGGCATTCACTTTTCTTCAGCTGAAATCTGTAGGCAGCCAAAATGGCACCCCAGATTTACTGTTAAGGCTACAGCAAAACGTGTGCCGGGCCGCAAATTTCCCACTTCCCTTGTATTTGACATGCACGTTGGCAAGGAGTCAATGGACGGCTGCTATAACTGACACATCACAACACACACCATTCTGGCAGGAGACTCAAGGTGCCACTAGGACAAAGGAGTACAAGAGATCATCTGTGCCCTCTGGTGTGACCACTCTAAATACGGACATAATTAAAAGGTGCTATAGCCTACGGTATAAGTTAGGGATTTGATCTACTCTCATTTCCAGGTAATGTGAATAACAATGATGCATATTAATTTGAAACCTTTAGCCTAACTAAACAACGCCTCCTCCTACAGACGGCTGGGGCTGTCGGTGATGTCATGAAGGCACAGCTTCAGAGGTGACATTTATAGCTTACAAGGGGAAACTTCCAAAAACGAACAGCTGTTTGACAGGATATATTAAATGAAACTGGTGAAATACTAATCTTGGTATTATACATGTACTGAAGTAGCAAGGCCAAAGTGGGATGTACTAAAACACTAACTAGTGTCTTGGCAGTAGATCTTGCACACTTCCCCTTTAATCGGAGGGTGAGAAGGAGCCAACACTAAAACATGTCTTCAGCCGAGGTGTCAAGTTGACTTCTAGGTTTGACCCATTTCGCCAGCCACAGGTGTGGAATGTGGTCATAAAGAAACCTACCTACATTCTTTTTACACCCTACCTGTTCTGGGTAGGATTTATCCAGGTGTATACATTAGCATTGGGTGATATGGTGAATACATCAGGATTCAACGATAGGCTGAATCCATTTTTTCTGCCGGTATTTTGCCAATTTAAAAGTCCTATGTTTTGGTTATTTAGGGCGTTTGTTACATTTGATCTGGTTAGGTTTGGTTTCACATTGCAATTTTGCGAGCACCCTTCACCACATCACCTGCGTCTCACTATACTTAAAATTGATTGCTTTGTAGACAGGCGTGTGTCCTCTTATATATGGATACAGATAAGGCGTGAGGCATCAGCAGGAAGAATGGGAAAACTTTGTATAATAATCCTTTGACCGGATGAAATATTGCATGTTTTTAGCTAGGTAAAGCAATTTAGCATATTGTGGTTACTGATTGTGTTCCTCTCCAGTCAGTAGTTTTCAGAGTAATGTCTCTGTGGCCTGTATCCACACAAAAGTGGATACATCCTTAAAAAGGTTATTTTTTTGGTTCAACAGCTTATAAAAACATTAGTTCTGGGTTATTTACCATTTTGGTAATGTATCCTGTCACACAGCAGCTTTCAGACACATTTCAGTTTTTGTGACAAAAACCTTCAGGCAATAATAAGTAAATTTAGAGCGAGCGTATGACACATTGCGCACTGTATTACGTCCTGTAATTCGAAAGTCCTAACCATCCAAAAAAGTGTTTTCACACTGCAAGCGAACTGAGACCACCTCTTTTGGTCAGACCAAAATTTGGTCCTTTGGTCTGGACCGTTGTCCAAGGCACCTTACACACCTGGTTGGACTACCCACCCTCGCCAAGACAACGGCAATCGCCGATTGAAGCAGTGGCAGTTGTTGATAGGAGAATCGCCCAACCCTAGTACACATACATAATACCAGAGTTAAGCCATTCCACCAGTGGATAACAACCGGGAGATCGTTGCTCTTTGTTACTGCAACTACATGATTTTCTCTCCGTTCCTGCTGCCGTTAACGCCTGAATTTCCCCTTAGGGATTATTGAAGTCTTATTTTATAATCTTTCTGTTGTTCTCGACCGAATCCACTTTCAACTGCGATTGTCACTAGGTTACCCATTGTTGCTTTGTATTAAATGTATGTTCTGGGTAATGAGAGAATTCGCTTTCAGTCTCTTCTCATTGGGGACCTGTTACTCAGGAATGCATAGGCGTCATTGTGGTACCGAGGATGAAAAGCAGGAACCTCATTTCATTTATTCAATGCTTCTGGAACAAGTAGAGGGTGTCTTGGAGGGGGTAGAACACTGTTCACAGGTGAAACAGGACACCTCCTATATCACCTCCTGTGTGAAGTGGCTCATTGCTAATAAATAGGAAACTGACTCTGTAGGCTTAATCTTTATAGATACAAAAATAATAATTATACAATGGGGCTTGTGTATACTTGACCCACCAAATCTAGGCCAAAATATTTAAGAACAAAAAAAAGAAAATTAAAACATAGCCAAGCTTTCTAAATATGGGAGGAGGCTGAAAACAGTCTAAAGCATAGTTTGGCTTAGATGTGGCAGGGAAGAGATGGTGAAAAAAGATGAGCAAGGACGTGAATTAAATTGTTCTCGTTAAAAGATTAAACACAACTGATGCCATTGTCTCAGTGTCAACAAATCAAGCAGTTAGATGGCTAGTTTTTATCTAGCATATATAGGCCTAATTCATATTCATCCATCGAACTGGTTGGTCTGAATTCTGCACACAGAGGACCGTAGAACATGGGTGAGATAGATGAATGGAACATTTAAAAACAAAATACAATCCGGGGCTGTTGAAGGCTGGATGGAAGCCCAAAGTGACATAAGACTTCCTTGTTCAGTGACAGACTAGGTTTTCAATAACAATTCCAATACATCCATCAAGCCAATGCATGACTGGGCCACTAAGGCCTAGGTCACCAGGCCACTAGGAAAATCTATCAAATATTCCCATGTAAGGAGTAGCTGGTAAAACAAAATTATAGCTAGAAAAAATACACAATTTTGCCTGCATTCACAATTTCACACCAATTCCAGTGGATGCCTCAAAATGTATTTGTCATTTCACACTTAGTTAGATAATGTACTCCAATAGGGTTGGTGGATTCTACAGTCGTGGGAGTGATCGGTGGTTGGTCGCCGCCCGTCTATTGCCCGGGTCACCGACACTGAATCAGGGTCCGATGGGCGGGCGGACGAGCCCGGCACTCACCATGTACAGGATGCAGGGGGGCACTACAGACTAAAACACAGGTACGGGCCTACAGCCTCCATGCCTCACCATTTTGTGTGCCGCTGATTAAACTTTTCTGTGCTGGGCACTTTGTACATCAGACCATAAATTACAACTGCAAATTGAAATTGCATATCTTATATGATAGCAGAAAACGCAGGTGTTTGAGGGGAACACTTGAAATTAGGAGTGGACGGTATAGAAAGTATGCCGCTGGTATGAATTGTCCCTACGGTATGGATTTTGACTATACCGGGCTGACCGGTAGAGCCCTCACCAGAGGCAGCAATGCAAGAGTAACGGCCATGCCCTACTACTTGTGTCAAAAACGCAGTGACGTACGCCGCATTGCAATCTGGCCGCATGTGGGCAAGAAAAGACTATACGCCAGTGTTTGGAATTAGCGATCTTAATAACTACATCTTCTACATGCACAAAGAAAACCTTTTAAATATGCCTTGAACATTAACTAAGGCTGCAACTTCATGTTCTGACTAGGACATTTCCTGGTTGTTCAGAGACAGCGAAAATACAATGATCTTTTATAATACTTATTTCTATCGCGACAAACAGTTTCAAAAGCACAACATTGGTGTAAATAAGATTTGTTGGGAAGAAACCTTTACACTCAAGTCGTTGTCAGCATCCAATTATCGATCTTTATTTTTATTTAAAACTTACACAAAACAATTTGTTTCAAGAGAACAATAGGTTATTATTTTGTGCAGCTTGATTTTATGAAAAAGTGTTTCAGGAATGGTTCTGATGGTTACATTTTTTTCTATTTATTGCAGTTTTGCACAATAAATGTTCTTAAAATACCTCTAGTGTAATATGTGAAATTCGCCTAGTAATACAGTAAAGAGTTTTTTTAAAACACTACAGTAAGTTTAAATCTATAGCATAGCTGAGCTATCAACGGGAAACAATACATAGCAAAACAGATTTGTTTCTATCAATTAGGTCACTTTTTTTTTTAACCTATCAATAGGTACTGATCATTTTGAAGCGCAACTATTATTCTTTTAAGAATCTGTTAATTCGTTGTTAAGATAAGAGTCTACAGCAGTGGTTCTTAACCTTGTTGGATGTACTGAACCCCACCAGTTTCATATGCGCATTCACCGAACCCACCGAAAGGGGGCGTGTCATCACGAATCATATGAGTCGGGTGTGTCTTATCCTCCGCCGAACCCCTAAGACTGACTCGCCGAACCCCTGGGGTTCGATCGAACCCAGGTTAAGAACCACTGGTCTACAGACTAAATGTTAACATTGGTGCAACAAAAACTAACCAAATATCCAACACCGATTCTCCCAACTGAGCGTAGGTGTGCTGCTACTATTACAACTGGGTGAAAAGACACAGGAGCCTTTACTCTAAACCATAATACTAAGCAGGAATGAGCAAGGCAGACGCATCTGGTATAGCCTAGTCTGTTGTGATTGAGCAAGGTATAGCCTAGTTATGGGTGAGCATTTAACGGTTCAGCTTTTTTGTGAAAGCCAGATGACCAGCAAGAATCTCACCTTGGCTTGTAGTGCTCAAACCACAACCTACTGTATCACTGTCGATGCAGTTTGTCTTTTTCATCGGGTATATTTTAGTTGATCGACTGAAAAGGACTTAATAGTTCTGTACCATCACTGACATGAAGAAGAAATGATAGCTTGATACAATCGCTTCTTTTTTTAAGCTTTGGAGAATGGCACAGCACCCATATGAACAGCAGGTCTGGAAAATTCCACATTTTGTTTGTGTTTCAAATTTAGTTAATAGAACATCGGTGAATGTAGCTAGGGTCTGCCATTGACATCTATGGTTTATGAAAAACATGCAAAGTCCATCGCCGTATCTATAGGTAATCAGGTCTTTTCAAGTTACCGCAGTTTGCAGAACTGTTGTAGTGTTTAATTTAAGATGTATTTATGTTTGGGATTAAAAATGTAAACAAACCTAAATTAAATTCTACAACAACTAATTTGAGAATACATTCAGCCAGTGGAGGCAGCAATGTATGTTTTTGAGAAACAATGAAAAGTCAGTGGCAGATATCACAAACGAGAGTTCAAATCATAGTGAACGTCAGCGCAGTTTAAAAAGCGAGGAAGTTACAGTGCTGAGGGCAGAACAAAAATTCAATTTTAAACCATTTTGTACCCGTTACTCAATTTGAGATCACACGCCAATCATTTGGCCACGATCACGGTAGGGTTAGGCGATATGACGAATACATTGGGAATCGACGGTGGAATAAATCCATCCCAGGTGTATTTATTTTTTCTGCCGGTATTTTGTTTTGGTTATTTAGGGTGTTTTCACACCTAAAAGTTCGGACCAAGGTTAATGTTTTTGTTACATTGTATACATTTGATCCAGTTAGATTTGGTTTCACATTGCAATCTTGCAAGTGCGTTAATGAACTTTGCATGACATACCTGGTCCGGACTAACCATCCCGGCAAATACATCGACAATCGCGGATTGAAGCAGTGACGGTTGTCGATTGTTCACCTGTTGGTCACCTGTTGCCAAACGCTAGTTCACAATATGTAATGGCAAAACAGGATTGGAAAAAAAGTTGTCCCCACAAGCAGCAGAAGGAACATGATTCATTTACATGGGATTTACAGGGATTCCCAGTGACACACATAATGAATAATGAAACACTAGAGTGCACTACTACAGGACACTGGATACTTCTCTGGACACAATTATTTCAGTATTTAATGCAGGCTGCAATGACAACCAGACAGTTTACTCAACGGAGTTGTTACATTACTTTCTTTTTTTTAAATGATACTTGCAATAGCAGGGCAGGATAGTCTAGTGGTCTAGGTGTTGGACTCTCAGCTGTACTGTAAGCATCCTTGAGCAAGATGCCTGTTCCATGTAAAAGCATCATCATGTAATTGTAAAACGCTTTGGATAAAAGAGTCTGCTAAATGAGCTCATTGTAATTGCAATTGCAATACACTTTGCAATATTATATGGCCAACACAAATTCTACATGGCTCAAACACAATGCTTCAGCTCTAGTGTCTGCACCCTTTGAAGTCAATCCATTACAGTTTGTAAACCAACGTCTAAAATTTGAAAGAATAGACCAGCCTTAGAATATGTTTAGGTGTGCACCATAGATTTATCTTAAATACTGTTGGAGCTGAGTGGGGTTTACCCCCCAATCTGCCCCATTTACTCCCCCACTGTAAAATGTGGGGGAGGTTTATAAACAAGCCAATATGAAATTAGTATTTTTATAGTCGTTTTTGTTTTTAATAATTACTAAATTTTACTTAATTAGTTATTTTTCCCTAAAAATATTTGAAAAGTCAAGGACAAATTAAGGTTTAATATCCTGGACACGTGAGACTAGGAAATATTGTTCTAATGTGTATTACCTACTTCAAAATGTTTATAATAAAAAAGGGAAATAAGTTAATACTTTTGGACTGTATGGCTAAAATTATTTTACCAATATGGTACCACTTATAACGTCATATACTTATAGCATCATTTACAACCAATAACCATTCCAGTACAAACAATAAATACAAATACCCAACTGGATTCGTGTTACTGATCAAGTGAAAATGCTTAATTTAGGGTTAAAGCTCAGCGCCTCAACTTGACAAAGGGTCTCTTGAAAAAGAAATCAGAGATGGTCCATCACAATCGGTTGCTTTTCCACTAGTAGTTAATGGGAAGCTCACCCTGAAACTGGCATTTGGAACATTATTCTCCTGCCAGCTAGCTGCCCTATCTTTTTAGCAGGACCTTTGTTATTGTGAGCACTTGGCCGACAGCAAAAGCTAGCATTACGTTAGCCAATTATCTATGTCCTTTTCTTACAGTTTTCACATTGGCACGTCTAGAGCATTCGGTTTAATTATGCACAATAGCACCATTCAGTAAGTATAACCCAAGTATAACCCAAAGTCGGTCGCCTACTGACATAGTGAGCTTATCACACCATTAGCTAGCTCCTCAGTATTATCCCACAATGGTTGAGGCTGTTAGTACAGCATCAGCTGTTCGCGTTTAGCTTTATCGCGGCTACTGGAAAATGGCAAAATTTAGCTCAACGGACAGTAGGAAAATGTGTTTAAAAGCACCATTATGCACATAAACCCCAACAGTGTTAGTTGTCAGAAATAACAATTCATCAGTTTTCCTCAACGAGGCAGGCTGCCGAGCAGCTGCTAGCTAGCTGCTAGCTGTGCGTACTCACCAGGACGAGTAGGACGCCTGCTCCGCCATCTCGCCGACAACAGCGGGTTTCGCGACTGTTGCAAACGCCGTTTCAGGTCCCGGTAGTGCCCGTGGGGGCCTCGGAGATATTTTTATTTTCTTCGAAAAGCCGATGTCCTAGCAGTTGCATTTAGACGACAACATGGCGATGTATCCCAGCCCCAGCTAGTGAACACTAGCTGAATAACTTGCGGTCGAATCGGCAGTGATTGCTAGCTAACGTTTGGTGGCCAAGACAAAGCACCGAAGAAAAATAACACTAATGTTATCTATGGTCGATTTGGTAAACGTCCTGCCTGCCGCTACCCTGGCCGAGAATGCTCGGTGTGTAAAGACGCTACACCCGCTGTAGATCCATATTCAAAGGGATTTCTCCGGGCGTAATTCGGATATTCCTGGAGTCTGCAACGCTTGCACGAATGGAAGACGTTCAGCTTTGTTTTCTATGGCGAGTCACGGGAACGCGCAAAATCGCCCTGTTATATAGAGTAGAGTATACAATTAGGACGAGCATCGAAATGCATTCGTGCAATGGCAATGCTCGCTCGGGTCTCTATACAGCAAGCATTGCAGTTTAACACACGAACAATCATAATATTGTTCCTTGATATCTGGTCAACTATGAAATGCAGTATAATGAAACATAAAAACAAACTGCCCCCCCATCATCACAAAATATCGTTTTAAATTAATTTAAAGAGACAATTTTATGGGAAATATCACTATGGCCCATTTCATTGTATTCGAATTGTTTATTAAAACTTCATGAAAAGTGAAGAGAAAAACATATCTTGTATCCCTAATATCAATACAATACAATATCAGATACAATTTATTGTTTTCAGTTGTGTAGGCAATCATCACAAGTATCGTTCCTTTTATTTTATTAACAATGTGTGCAGGAGTATGTAGTATTAGTATTTTGCCTGCATTGGGTTCTCTGAATGTGTAGAAATTATGAAAGAAATTAACACACACAAAGATTTCATTCTGAAAACGATCAAGCAAACACAGCTGATTTATATTCTGATAAATGTTTATATAAATGTGCATCTTCGAACAGTGACAATATAGCCCAACGGTTTTAGCTAGTAGGTGACAAGACTGTGTCTTGCTTCAGATACAACAGGCTTTAAGGTTTAGGGAATGGTTAATGGATTCCCTCCACCCAAGGAGTACAGAGATTACTAAAATCTGCAAGGGGACCTGAGTTTACAGATTATACACAATCTGTTCATGCCATCACAGCACACTCTGCAGGATAAGACAAGTGTACAATAACTGCAGAATATATATTATCTACGAACCTGTTTTTTAGATTTTGGCCCATTTTTCAATGGGCCAAGAGTTTCATGTTTTAACAGGTTGGGATAGAGGAGACCTGGAAGGAAATAGCACATAGTTTTATTCTTTATCAGTCACGTAATCTTTTTTGCCCTACTAGGGAGGCTTTCAGCGCACAAGCACGTAGAGGTAATACCAAAGTACTCCGTAACCTCACCCAGGAAGTCACAAAGAACCCCGGACCGTCTTTCAAGGAGCTGCAGGTTCCCCTCGCTGCATTGTGCTGCTAAGATCAGTTAGGAAATCAAATCGCTATGATTAAATTCACAAACATATAAAACTCAAGCTTGACAAAATGCCTCTAAAAAATTTATTAAATAGTCAACTGTATATATGATGAAAACAAAAAATGGCATCCCTCAGATAGAACCTCCTCACCATAAACCGGGACACATGATTATGTCTTGGTTTGAGGATGGTTTGAGGAACACCCAGACCAGGATAGTCTAGTGGTCTGGGTGTTCAACTCTCAGCCCGAAGGTGAGTTCTGAACCCCGGAGTTTGCCTACCTGTAAGCCAACCCCCTTTCTTTGTGTAGCCAGCCAAGTAGGAAGGAAGTCTTATGATGACATGTGGCTTTTAGTTTGAAATGCTGGCATGTAAAATAGAGGCTTATAGGACCCAGGGGAGTCCAGGAGGGTTTAAAAGGAGAAGGCAAGGTTTGGGTCTGTCTTTCTTGGGCTAAGCCTAGAGTGTTTGGAGGGTGGTGTAGTCGTGGGTGGATGCTATTGCTCCTTGGGATGCAGATAACCACCTAACAGTGGTTCACTCAGCATGCAGCATTGTGCCTCCAGCCACCTGCCTTCCCCCTGGAAAGTGCTTGGGGTAGTCTAAATGTGATACCAGCAAGGTATCCATTCAGGTGTCTGTACTTCCCTTTTTAGAGCTACTGTGCTTTCAAAATATCTTTATCTTTATTTTAGTGTGGATCAGGGCGATATACAATATTGGGGAGGGCATATGCAGGGTTCTGCAGCAAAGTCTGAGTTTGATTATGGGGCCTCCTTTAAAGTTTTGTTTATCGTGTTGATTTGTTCTGTTTTTTTAGTGTACCGTTTCCCGGGGTTGTGGCCTATCCCCTTAACAGGGATTCTTATTTCCAGAACCTTTATTTATCTAGGCCCTATCTGCAGTAAATGTTTGGGTCTATTTAAAACTCCTATTTTCCTAGCCCTGTGTGTCCTTGCTATGAGATAAACATTTGACATGTTTGTGCACTGCGTCTGTCTTAGGTCCTGATCCTTCAGGGCCTACCTTTGGGGAGCAGCCCTTGGTCCCGAGTGTTCTGCAGTTCTTTTAATTAAAAAAAAAGAAGAAAAATACATAAGTAACAATGATGACATAATGCTGTCCTTATTCTAGGAGAATGTTTGCTTGCAAGAACCGGTGGTTAACTAGTTTAACTGTTGACAAATGTATTTTAAGTCGTTTTTTGACTAAATGCTGTAAATGTTATAGGTAGCAACCAGTAACTGTTGAAAACCTGATACATATCGGTGTTACAATGGATAAAAGTGTCTGCTAAATGTCCTAATTGTAGTTATCAGGGAGTTATGCTGTTACTCTAGCTCCTACAATGTCAGACAGAACAGCCTATACAATATTGTATTGTCTTTTAATAAGATGATTTGGACGTAAAATGAAGAGCTTTTATAAAGAGTGACGCATTCTGAAAAAAACCAAGTTCTTACACGGTGTATTGCAGCAGCTGAATGGCCTGGATGAAACCTTGTTGAGAACGTGGCATGAGAAACCGTGTCTTGACACCTTGCCATAAATGGTAGCTGTGCCATTATTGGAACTGGTGCTACAGACAACCACAACATATTTTGCCACCTTTAGATGGTGTTATGCCCTCTTCATTCATATAATCAGATTAGATAAGGCACAGGGTGTGACAGTGTAAGCCTTGAATGCCGCATGTTAAACAGTGCATGGTACACTCGAGGTAAATCGATAGCTAAACTAATAGCATGCACATAGTCAACAATGTGTGTGCTATGCATTAGGCGATTAGGGTGTGATGGTGTTTGTGGATCAGCTCACAGCTTCTGCAATATTAATAGTCAGTAAAAACGCAAAGGTAAGGTTAGGCCCAAGGACAATAATTAAACACTCATTTCATAAAAATGGAAGAAAGACAATTCTTCCACAATATGAGCAGTATGCTATATTTGTAGGTTACATTTATGTGTACACATTTAGATTTCTTAATGATTAAGAGCTGTATTTCCAATGGAATTAAAGTCAAATCCATGAAAATGCATCAACATAAAACTGTATTCATAAAAAAAATCACCTCTGCACAGTTTAAACTTTCCTGCTGTTAAAAATGACTGAGGAACAGTGATGGTGTTTGTGGCATACTCCTGAATTGCACAACGTTATAAGGACATGACTAACCAGAAATAGAAATGCTTTGCAGCAGGATAACATCTTGTCCACTAGGGGGAGTGCCTTTCCACCGTTAATTCGTAAATACTGTAGGACAACTGTTCTCCACATGCGACTCACTGTTTGCCCACGATCTCACCCACTTATCTGGCACCTGCCACGATTTGCCTACTATTGTGATGGCGTATGCAATAATAATCAGAAAATTTACAATTTAAATTTGGTCATACAGAGGACACTTTCATTCAAAGTGACTTACAGTGAGTACAACAATCCCACTCACCATCTCACACTGAAAAAATAAGCTTACACTTTCATATCATGTTCCTTTATTACTGTTAGCTACAGCTTTTTGGAACAAACAGGCCTAGGTGTAGTAAATACACTTGCACAGAGAAAGAGAGAGAGGCAAATATTAAGATGTGGTAGCGCCTGTACACAGCTGGGTTATGCTAAATGTGTTGTTCGTTCTCGGGCTGATTCAAAGCACCTGATTACATATCTGAACTGATTAAATGTGGTGTCCGAGTACAATGCCGGTGTTGTTGTGGGATGCAAAGCCCTGCGGTCTTGTGCTGGTGAAAAGTGGGAACCCTTTTGTATGTTGCCGATATCCAGGTCCCACTGTCCCAGCCGTGCTGTCATCACAGAGCACGCTCTTTTACATGCATGCGCACAGGCCAACAGTATAGAATGGACACGGTTGAAACGTTTCCCCACTTGCTTTATCTGTCATCAGCAGAGGCTTTAGGCCAATGTTTGTATGTGAATTAAGTATTTTAAATCCTTCTGTTTTATGTATGAAGTGTATACATGTTAGTATTTAAACTGCAGTAGTGTTGTAGACAGCGGTAGTATTTTGGGCAGGATATTTCCATACACAGTAAAAAAATTCCAAAAAAAATGGAATTTTACCTGTTTATTTCAAAGATTTTTCCTGTATTTTTGAAATACATGAAAATATTAATAAAATTACAAAGATAGACTGTGAATTTC
>JAOEHI010027411.1:0-25564 GCA_025447815.1 Percopsis transmontana
TGGTTCTGGGGATCAATAAGTCACAGAGCTGACAGCTCTTATTTCAGTTTGTGTGCATAATTCAGTGTTGTAAATCTAGTGTGTGAGCTGACCCATTTGGTTGTAATTTTGGGACCACATAAAGGGGAAAATACTGTGGTCTGGCTGAGAACACAAACAGTGTTTGGAACTTTCTGCCATTCCCTTGCATTTCCAGCTGATATTTGTCTATTTGGGTAGGCGAACTTCTTCTCTCAAACAATAAACATTAGCCTAAATAAGACAGCTGAGCTGACCTATTGTTTAACCAACCCAAATGTTCCACTTGCGAAACAGCTTGGCTTGACGTCCTCAATCATTGATAAACATGAATGGTAACTGGCATGATGGCGGTTTAATGTCTTCATCAGGACTCAAACTTAGCCTGAAGAGCAGGATCACATTCTATTGGTAGATTATATAAATAGCTTTGGGTATATAGCTTGAAATTAGAGCCCGACCGATACTAGATAAAATACTAGATAAAATGACAACCTGACTGACAGTGTATCCTTTAAGAGGGTATTGGAGTTGCCACTGAGAAATGAATGTCACTACTACATTTAAAAAGTTGAAATATATTATTCTATTAGAAGTGAATGAGAAAATCTCTCATCACATACTTATTTTTATTAACTACTACACACTGTGTGAAACACACCTAAACACTATTTCGATGCTGTCATGTCTTAAGTTAGTCAGCCTTTTTTTGTCTGTCTGGTAATCATCAACAAGTCATGTTTATATGTGCTTGGTTCTTATTTTAAATTGTAGTTGTACAAAATTGAGCAATGAGGACAAAGGACAGGTTGCAATGTATACTAATAAAAGTATAAAAAAATATCACTCCATCACGTTACTGTGTGTAAATGTATGACTGCCTAACAAGTATCTCTCATTAATCATTGACTGGCACTGATAAGACTGTAATGTATAATGGTAACATATTACTGACCTCTACTATAAAATGTTACTGACCTCTGTTGCCATTTAAAAAGGTGGGTACTAATTAACACAGCCTAAAATAGATCATTATTCACCCATTGTAATGTCGCAAAAGGGCAAACTGGTATCTATTATAAAGGGGTCTTTTGATTGCTGATGCTAATACTTCTACTGGTCAATCAAATTATGACACCTGTGAAGGAAGACTGAAAATATTCTATGAAAAGCACTTTAAAACAGGAAACAATGTTTTTATGCCGGTAGGCCAACACCTATGTGATTGGTCAGCCAAAGAATGCATCTTTTACCTTTGACAAGGTGTGAGTGACATTATTTACTACAAGTCTTAACATGAAAATTTACTGATTTAATTGCCAGATCTTTGGTTAGCCCTTTAACTGTCAATGTTAGGTTTATACTATATGGCATATGACTTAAATGTCATAATATGGTAATACATTTGATATGTAGATATTGGTCATATGAAACATAGAATATACATAGAACTGGGTTACAAATCTTCTTTTATCAGCAAAGTTGCGGCATGTTTACCGGTCCCACAGAGACAGGAAGTAGATGTGCTAGCTCGTTGGCAGTCTATGGTTGGCACCCAACCTAATGAACCTCTGGAGCTAACATTAGCTTTAGTCAACATATCATGCTAGTTAGCTGGAAGGCTAGTGACTACGGTAGGATACTGTGTTGGCGTCTTTTTAGCAACTGCTTAACCGTAGCTAACCAAAGCATCAGATAATTTGTTTATTAAGCAGTCCAGGTTATAATGTGTGAGAAAGTAATGCGTTTTGCTAACTAGCAGTCAGCTGTCTCACCTGGTCGGTGGCGATACTGTAGAGGGGTTCCTTCGGATGGCAAAAACGCCGAGAGTAGAATCCCACTGACCAGCAACAAAACAAATCCATGATGGTCCCCCATCCTTCGAAGTGGGCTAATTTTGATTAGCCGACTAACCGAATAACAAAAAAGGCAGACTGGACACTCAGTAAAACGTTTCATTCATTAATTGATTGATAAATAACTACATATGTGTACGGGCTCCATAAACAAGTCCGCCGAGCAAGCATATTTTCTGCCTGTTTAACGTTAGCGATATCCTCTTAGCTAGCCAGCTTTAGCTAGCATGTCGCCGCTAACAGGTCCAGCTAACGATAGCAACACCGCTATCAAACGTGGAGTTTCATTGTCCATAAAGGCGAAAAGGTCATATTACCTTTCCTGATCCATCATATTTCGATACACATGCCTTAATTCCATTTAAACACCCCTATCCAAAGGAAATATTTGATCAATAGCCCAGACTGTCAGGGAACACCTCTTCTCCAACACGCCATGTTCCTACAACGTCATATCATGGAATGGGGACGTAAATATCCACAAGACTGGGTTGTATTGAAATCAGTCATAACCATTAAAGCACTAACCAGTATCATTACATTACTGTAGGCACAACCATTCTCGATCAAACTTTATTAACAATATGCATACTACTTTGTGTAAAAGGGAATAGCACGCAATGCTGACCTGGGATTTTTCAAACAGTATATCTTTATTCTTGGAAACCGAGGACTATCATAAATAAAGCCTTCAAGGGTTGAAATCAGTGTTTTCGTTTCTTGTTATTTTTTCTTATTCATAGAAAAACATACATTCTGTAGTTCAGCTTTACAAACAGGTCAAGGATGATTAAATTGTTTCCCATGGTTAACAATAAACGGTATTTTATTTGAAGCTATTTGAAAAATAGTGTGAAATTTACTCGTCATTGTGAGTTGACATTACAGCCATTTCAAGAAAACGTATGCTGATTATCCAATTCATCATGTGAATGTTAAATATAGGCTACTATATCACTTTGCTAATTATAACAAGGGCACATGTTTTTATAGAACTCTGTTTGCTATCAGTATGGTATTAGTTTTAAAACATATAGTATAATATAGTGTAATATACCATTCTAATAATAACATTTTGAACTCAATTAAATGGAACGCTTTACAGATAAAGGTTTAATCCACTTTGTACGAGCATTTTGAGTTTAATGACAAGCTTACTTACTCTTCAGAGTAAGAGGGTAACAAACACAAGGAAAAAACTCCTTCACCTTGATCAAAAATATATTTAGAGATTAAATCACGGAAGTGACCAAAACCTTTGAATTATGAAAAAAGGCATAATTTGATTTGAAGAGAAATGTAACAATACATGGTTCCATGTCTGAGATAGTATGGATGATTAAATAATGCACTTATTGGTCAGGGTTTAAGCAGTTTACTTTTATTATTTTGTTTATTTTATGTACTACATACAGGTTAGCATGGTTTTCTATTATATTATTATATTATCCTATATTATTATAATGCATTTTAATTTATTAGGATAAAATGTATGCTGCAATGATTGCTTTATGTTTTTCAGTTTTCAAGACAATAGACAATGATCTGCTCTGATTAACTGATGAAGTGGGAGGAGAGATTCGGTGGCACTGGGGAAATCTTGACGGGTTTAAGGGCAGAGACATCAGCCTCTTGCACTCTGGATCACAAAGCTGCACGCGAGTGGTGGTGTGGCTTTTAAGCACAAAGCTAGAAAGACAGAGATCTGCACATCATTGACTCAAAGAGTGCAAACCTTGTCTACAACACACGGTGAGTAGAGCTCTTTTGCAAATTCACGTGCTTGTGTCAATGGTTTGTTTTTCATCATAGTATTTGGGAATGTGTTTTGCATATGTGCCTGGCTTCATCCATCTGGAAATGTTTTTAAATAAAATGGCATCAACTTGATCCTTCACTGCAGGCATGTCACAAGAGTTGGATAGTCAATTAATATTTATATTCATCATTAAATGATTGCCTGAGGAGGACTGTGGGTACATATTCCACCCACCAGCACAGCCTAGATGTTTTTGTTTTGTTTTTGTTGCCTAAAAAATTCTATGTTATCTGTCAGCAGAACACACCTGTGTCAGTTCTATTCACTGTCACTTAGCTCCTCTTCTGTGCCCGTGTTCTGGCAGGAACAGAGGACCATGGCATTTGCAGGGATTCTGAGCGACGAGGACATCAAGGCTGCCGTCCAGGCTTGTCAAGGTGAGTCTGGCTGAATGCACACACACACACACACACACACACACACACATACACAGTACACACAGGGAGCAGCACACTAGGGTGCAATCATGCACACCTGTACATGTACTATAGCAACCACATCCACATACACGCATGCATACAAAAAGAACGGCAGTAAGTCACTAATAAAGCTGCTTCCTCTCCCATGGGGCACCAGCTATGATGTAGAGTGTACATTGGAGGTAACCAGGCAGCCAAGGGGGCTTGGGAGCAGTTACCACACAGATACCAAAGTGTTTATGCTGAGTGTTCCCACAGAGAACACCAAATCACATCAAACATATAGCCTTGACAATCCGCCTCTTCATTATTAATCTCTTTCCATTACATCTGCTTGATGGGGCACACATTGAATACCCACCCACCATGAAACGCAAATGCCAATGCCTCTGTATTCCTGTTTAGCGAGAATATCATCACCCCTCCAAGCACTGTTTAGGTAAAGAGATCACAATTGCCCATTTTATTTCATGTACTATGAATGTAAGGATTAAATTCTAATATGTTTGTAATATGTATACATGTAACTGCTATTTAAGCAGTGATGGCAATTTATGGTGCTTCAGGAACGTAGAGATTGCAAAATGATCCGTCTTCTTTAAGCATGTACATACTTCTTTCGTTTTTGTCAGGGACCGTGCACAACATTACATTTATGGTATATTGTGCCATAAGGTAATTCTCATCTAGGCATCTCCCTTTTCCTGAAATAAAAGCATCAAACAATAGCATCGTCTTTATTTTTGGGTGGGAATTTGGCTACATGCGTGAGAAAAGTCTCATTAAACATCTTCATGTAGGTAGGCTCATGATTAGCACCTTATTCTGAAACGCCTATTACATGAGGGTCACTTGCCTTTCTGTTAGAATCATGTGATCAGTATAGGAGTGTTCCGGTATAGCGTAAAGAGACAACGGGACATGTGTATTCACAAAACGGATTCTCCAACCATAATATGCTGGAGGGAGTGTTTGGGTAAATGTCATCAGTTGTAGTTTCATCTGAGTCTCCGACTGAAAGTGACATCTCCATTCAGCCCCTTGTCATTCCTGTTTTGTGTTCATACTGTCCCATCTCATGTCTTTCTCTCTCTCTCTCTCTCTCTCTCTCTCTCTCTCTCTCTCTCTCACTCTCTCTTTCTCACTCACCACAGCTCCTGGCACATTTGACTACAAGTCATTCTTCGCCCAAGTGGGGCTGACCAAGTCCGCTGAGGCGAAGGGCCAGAATGTGTTTACAGCTCTGGACCAAGACAAAAGTGGATACATTGAGGAGGAGGAGCTCAAGTAAGGGAATATGTGTATAATATAGAGCAGTGGTTCTCAAAATTTGACTCCTGAACCCCCCAAAAAGTTGTTATTTTACTAGCATAACATAACAGCAAAAAAATATACAGTGTAGACCCTTGAAAGTTTTATGCAGAGAAAATACCAAAGAAGCAAACCATTTACAGGAACCAACTCAACAGCATACTGTAGGCTACCTAAATAAAACATGTTCAACCATGTCACAATTATTTTACAATTACAATTAGGTCATTTAGCAGATGCTTTTATCCAAAGCGACTTACAATTTGAGCCCCAGAGTTAGGCATCTTGCGCAAGGATGCTTAGAGGTAGGCCAACTCTGGGGCTCAAACAACACTCCGACTGGGAGTCCAACACCAGACTATCCTGCCTTATTTCTCTCCGTCAGACTGTTCCTTCAGAATTTCTCTCCGGGGGCCCGGGAACTGACTGTGGCTGAGACCAAGACCCTGTTGGCTGCAGGCGATAAGGATGGGGACGGCAAGATTGGAATGAAAGGTGGGCCAATATGTAGGAACTGTCCATTAGTTGGTGCTGAAATTGCAGTCTATGATCACGGAACACAAATGGACTTTTGAAGATGATAGATAGATAGATAGATAGATAGATAGATAGATAGATAGATAGATAGATAGATAGATAGACAGATAGATAGATAGACTGCATGAAAAATTGAAAGATATACAGAAATTCACTTTCTATTTTCTTTCTCACAGAGTTCTGCTCTCTGCTGAAATAACGCAAACCCTGGCCAGAAGTTGTCCCTTCTTACTGTCCCTTCTTTACTGTGAAATTATTTTACTCTACTTGAACCCAAACTTCCTGGGCATTCAATGAAAAGACGTTAGACTACCTGTCTGCACTCTCCATGTTTTATGATGGTGGGCAAAATTGGCAAACAGACAGCTGAATGTGTGTGTTAGTTGTGTGGGTGCAATAAATTCTGTAACTGGAAGGTTAATAAAAGGGTTTGAAACACGATGACATTGTCTGCTCGCCTTTTCCTTTTGCTGCACGCGATATAAGCTTGCACGGTACAGTATATCTATAAGTCTAAACGTTATGCACCATGGTGGCTCCCACTTTAGTTGCATTGTGCGCCTGCATAAATCATGTATCCAGGTTTACTTAAATGTAGACTAATGCATGCAGTTGTTAGGCCATAAACTCCGACAAACCCACAATTGTCCTGAAGGCTGTAGAATAAACATACACATCGGTGACGTCATACTGGTCACATTAGGCCCACTACTGCCTTCTGCTGGAGAGATGTCAAATCAAATAGAAGAAACAAATATATTTGGTATTGTGTGTAGCCAGCACGATTTCTGTTTTGAGTATGTAGCCTAACCATTGGCCTCAATCTGCTTGTCAGTTAAATAGTAGCCCACAAATGTATTACAAATTCCTATGCTATAAATCTGTTTCCACAAAGGCGAAAGTGTAGCTGAATAAAGTGGTCTGAGTACATGTGCAGATTGACGAGAACGAACACTTAAGTCACGGACTAACAATAAACGTGCACGGAGAAGAGGTGCACCGCCCCTGGGTGCAACTCCCGACGTTACAGAAAGTGATTATGTGGTCAAAAGTTAAAGATATTTAAGGAATTATTGTTAGTTGGGCCCGATAAAAGTTAAAAATACATATAACTTCAAGTGATTGGGCAACGTATCGCGCAACATAGTTCAACTAGGCTACCATATTGTTCTCGCAAACTGAATTGGAGCGGTGCTTGTGCGAGGCCCAGCTGCTATCTGAAAGGCTCATGTCTTTTGCGTGCGAAGGATCTAGTACATTTCTGAATGAGGTCCTTCAGATGAACCCATGTGGAGTAGACCTACGTTAGGACGTGGATGGGTTCATGGACATGAACTTACAACGCCAACCAAAGGCATGAGACCAGGATAGTTTATTGCAACGCAAATATTAGATGATTTCCAGGGATCCTGAATTAGGCTAAACAATTTCCCAGTTGCTCAATGACTAAAGCAAGCTTTCAACATGCAAAACATCATGTCATATGTTATCTTGCAAGACTTTTTGGAGAAACCGCAACCCGATATGGTGTTTGAATACCTACTTTAGGCCCTGCTGTGTAGGCTGTTATGTATACAGCAATACATATTACAGATTAATAGATTAGAATCATGTAGTCATGTAGAGTGTTCGGTAAAGCGAATCAAAGTAAAGGCAACACCATAAACAAGTTTATCTACGTTTGTTTCGAATGTTTCTTCGCATACATTTCAAGACTGAAATCCCGTTCATCTGAGGCCTGCTCGGGTTTCAAGGAGCTTCCACACTTCCAGAGCTATACTGTAGGCCTTAGCACACATGCTATCATACTCGTTTGTTCGCCTAAAAATAGTTAGACTACTAGACACATTTTTTTCGAAACTGATGCATCTCTGTACCCGACACTGAGACTCAAACCTCTGTAAATGGTATTGCTCAAGCCTATATAAGAGTGAGAGTAGAGAGGTGCTGGCATTCACTTGAATCTCCATTGGTTTACACTCGCCTTAACGCAGCGCAAAAGGTGAGTGAGACGCGCATTCCGTGCGTAATAGGGACCGTTGACTTCTGCCAGTTTATAGTGGGAGAAAGAGGGATTAAGACGTGAAGTTGTATATGGACTAAAGTAGGAAAATGGAACTAATCCTCACAAGGATTAAAGGACAAAACGGACAAATGGAGATTAAATAGAATTACGTATTTTTCTGAGGAGCACTTCTGGATACGTTCGTTAAATAACACACTGGCCAACTGGACCTTTTTAATCGTATTTTTTATCAGTTTATTGTATTTTTACAAGTGCATGGTGCATGTGTTGTCAGTGGGCTCTCAGTTTGGGCATCCTGTAATAGCAACAGCGAAGGTGCAGCTAAAGTATTTGGAGAAACACAGTCAGGCCTGTGGATACAGTCCATATAAAACAGTGGTCATGCTGTTTCGTGCAATAACGCTTGGATCAAAAATTATTTGGGACAACTAATTACACAACGAAATCCAAAATGATTGGCCAATGTTGCTATCTAATTTTTGTTCTGTTTTTCTTCGATATCCTACTGTAAAAGTGGGGCTGTTTTAAGCAACACAAATAGCCCACGGTATATTGCTATCATAACATACGATTATTTTCTTCTTTCTTTAAAGAATAAAAAATGGCCTTTGCTGGTGTGCTTAACGATGCTGATGTGAAAGCGGCTCTGGCTGGCTGCTCAGGTAAAGACCGATACAAAAACCAACCAGACCATACCAAGCAAATACCCTTTAATTGCACACACTCACTTCTATCGTGAACGATTAATTTAGTCATAAATACCATAGGCCTATAGGCTATAATAAGCCCATATATCGCCTACTCCCCAATGTATCTTTTATAATGTATCTTTTATTTTTCTATTTTGTCAATAACGTGTTTTACAGCTGTTGACTCCTTCAACTACAAGACTTTCTTCAAGAGCTCTGGTCTGGCTGCAAAGTCTGCTGAAGAAGTCAAGAAGGCCTTCTACATCATTGACCAGGATGCCAGTGGCTTCATTGAGGAGGAGGAGCTCAAGTAAGTTGAAGCAATTATCCTTTTCAGAGTAATCCCAAAAGAGGGGTACACCTTCCTCCTGTCCACTCAGGTGTTTTGAGTTAATGTGGCTGATCAGACTTGTTCTCAGGTGTGTGTGTGTGTGTGCACACACTGCTTGCTCAGTCTTTTTTAGTATATGCAATTTTTGCAATATAACTTCATATAACAACTTCAAACCGACTAACTAAACTAATTAGCCAAATATACTCAGAGCTGTGAAAAAGGTCTATACACACTTGAAACAGACTAATAAAATGCACAGTTAAACTCACATCTTAAGTGCATAATGTCATATCATCTCATGTTGTGTAAAGCAAACTTTCATTCCAATGGCTTAGTGTTTTATGAGTTTACATTTACATCTCCAACTTAAAGGGCCAGAAAAGCAGACAATTTTCAGTTATTGTAGCTGATAACTTATTACAGCTTTTCAGGACAATGTGGGCATGTACACCCCCCCCTTTATTGACACCTCTCTGACTCCAATGTGAGTTGTGTAGCACCACTTTGAGTTTTGGCGGGAAAACTGACACTTTATTTATGATTGGTTGGATGATACTGTAAGCAGTTTGCTGACCTCAGCAAATTTACAGCATAGCACCGCCAAACCTCAATATGAAAAAAAGCTAATCAGCCAGAATAAACACCTTGGTGGGTCACAGGCCTTTAAGGCTTAGGGTTATTCAAGCGTTCCAATGTTTTTTTAAAGGTGCCCTATGTGATGTAAATGCTTATTGGACCTTTGAGGTCCATTAAAGAAGTTAATTAAAAGTTTCCCAACGCCAGGTTGTCCATATTGTTGTACGGAAGGCCCGCCAAGCCTTGGCTTTAACTGATGTTGTTTGCCTACTCTACCAGACTGTTCCTGCAGAGCTTCGCTGCTGGTGCCAGGGAACTCACCGACAAAGAGACAAAGGATTTCCTTGCCGCTGGTGACAGTGACGGTGATGGCAAGATCGGAGTTGATGGTCAGTGTTGTTTAGATATCTTGTAGTTAACAGAATACGTGTATAGATAAGTGCATACACATCCATTCATTTAGAAGCCAACAGCATTGTTTTTGTTTTTTTTACAACAACTAAATGCATTCACATGAATTCCAAGCTGATTACCATAGACATTCAAATTCTTGGTCAAACAATTTGAGCTAATTAATATGCTAAATCACCTTATTGAAATGATGTATTTGAATACTAATGGTACATTTATTCTATCCACTTTTCAGAGTTTGCTCTCCTTGTAAAGGCATAAATTTCCATTGACCAAGATACCCTCTTTTCATGGAACTGCGAACTCTCTGCAAGATTCAGTAATCATCAGCTGAAAGAATATTTTTTATATCTTATTTATAAATTGCCTGCGAAACTATTTCTCACATATGTTTTGAGAAATGACTTGTGCCAATTGTACAATCCCATTTGCACTTTTGAGGAAGAGTGATAAACCAGGAATAAATACTCTTTTGGTATAATCTCCTTCAGTTCAGTCCTCTGTGCTTTGGTCAGCTACATTTGTAATGATTTGGGTAGGATGGGTTGAGGTCTGGAGCAACAAAATAACTGTCCACCATCCAACATAAATACTTAAGGGTAGAGGGTGGACTTGAACTGCGAACAACTTGTTTATTAGAGGAAGGTGGGCCTATTTAGACTTGAGGCCAGGAAAACCCCAGAGGGGAAGATCCTGTGAACCTTTCTTGAACGCTTAGTGCGCTTCCCATGGGATATAGCTTTCACGTGTAGTGCCATTAGGTTGTCTAGTCTAGTGTTTTTCTCGACTGTCTGCAGTGTGGTCAATTGGGCAATGTGCTGTAGCAAGCAGACTGCAAAAGAAACTATGAATAGCCTCTGGTTGCATCAGCTGGCAACTTAAGCAAGTTAAATACAGCGCGAGAATGCAGATTAATGCACTTAATATCGTATAGTTTTTTATCGTATAGTTTAGAGAACATTACCATTATTTATACATGCCACATTTGGCCAAATACG
The DNA here is from genome assembly GCA_025447815.1 of Percopsis transmontana. NCBI lineage: Eukaryota > Metazoa > Chordata > Actinopteri > Percopsiformes > Percopsidae > Percopsis > Percopsis transmontana. The sequence continues at coordinate 10,995 of JAOEHI010027411.1, forward strand.
ATATGTATAATACTGCAGTCATGATAAACAAATTACAATTTGTAGCCTATCAAATAAGAAAAAATGTAAACGTATTTGTTGAATGAACTGCGCTGCTACATGAACTACAAGCCAGTAATGCAACAAGTGAATATTGCAGCACGTGAAAAGAGTCATGCATGGAGCATTAATTGGCGGTCAAAACAACAAGACTTATGGGTTATAGGCTGCTAAATTGTTACATCAGCCTGCTGTTCTCCCACTATAGGACAGTGCTGCCACCCCTAGGAGAATGCCGAGCTGTAAAAGAAAGGGTACCTATTTAAGAAGCCTAAACAATGTCCGTATTTTACATGTTTTAAGAAAGTAATTTGATTTTGGAGTAATTTTTAAGAATAACCATATTAATTACATTTAACAGAAATATGTCAAGAAACAACTGAAAAAAAGATTTTTATGAAAAGTTAATTAATGTAGAACATCTGATAATCTTGGACACTAAACATCTAAAGGCTACCTATTGCAAAGTTTATTTTCATCAAAGTTGCTGGAAAAGGGGAATAGACCAAACAGCCTTTGGGCTCTCTAGACTAATTACCTCCACTTAATTCCATTCAAAATCAATATCCTCAGTAGGCCTACCTCTGCTGTGACAGTAGCCGTCGATTTTAGTCCTCCTCAGCAGGATGTATTCTTAGCATTGAAGGATATTACCGACATTTCCAAGCGCACCTTTTAAGTGTCTTCATTTGTGTAACTTAAAATAGACCCCTCTCTGGCCACTGGACATATTTTTTGCCACACCCTCTGAGCGGTGTCAGTTATCTTATGCCTCAGATTGCGATGGAGTGAAACTATAAAAGGTCACCAGGCGCTGAGAAGATCACTGCAGTCGACTCAAGTCTTGTCTGTATCATCTGTACTAAGCAAAGACAAAGAGAGGTGAGTTTCACTGGAGGGCTCAAAGCAACTGGGCATCTACGCTGAGTCGCCGACAAGGCGCAACTTTAGTCATGTTGTCTCCCGGAAAATGTTTTCCGATTGCGTTTAAAGAGGATTTCGTGATCCACTGAAGCCACCAGTGAATGGAAATGGTGTGTTTTGGCGGGATCAAAGTAATGGATTGGTCGCGCATCGCCGCTGAGACCTGCTCCGATCTCTGGCGCACAAATGGGACTATACAGAATTAGGCTATAGCCTAATAGGCTATTCATACGAAGAAAGGATTAACTCGTGTGTATCTTGGCTTTTAATAGTCTAATTATTTATTTACCACTGAAAATATTTCCATTATTATTATTTTATTTTTGTAATTGTAAATTGTAAATTATTTTTATTATTATTTTTAAGAAAATATTACAATTTAATGCACAAATTAAGCGTGATTTGTGGTTGTTTGAATGTAAAATTAATTCGACTTTTGATTAATTTAATGTGATATTAAAGTCTATATCGTACACGAATCAGTGTTTTTAATCTTGCAAGTCCTTATACATATGTTGGCATACTGTTATAACCTACTATGTAGCCATGTAATTAGTCATTAGTCAATGTTATTAGTAGGCCAGTAGGCCTCTTTATTTATCACACACACATTTATAATGTATTCCTGTTTTTACAGATCAATATGGCCTTCGCCGGTGTACTGACTGATGCTGACATCACTGCAGCCCTGGGTGAATGCAAAGGTAAGACAAAAACTCGTTCTGTGTAATTTCTGCTAACATAGAGCTTCAGCCTATTCATTTTTAAAGATGGAGTAGCCTATTAATTCGTCGTGCCCATCACAGCCGCCGACACATTCAACCACAAGAAGTTCTTTAAGTCTTGTGGGCTGGCTTCCAAGTCCGCTGAAGAACTCAAGAAGGCCTTCTACATCATTGATCAGGACAAGAGTGGATTCATTGAGGAGGATGAGCTGAAGTGAGTAGGACTATAGATAGTGGTTTTGTGTGGGTCGTAAATCACCTAAATGTGTTGTGGATGGATTTTTAGAACCAATATATTTTGAATGATCCTATTTTTCAACAGTTTAACTAAATGTAGCCTACATAGGCAGTAGACAACATCTGCCGGTAGCCTATTGGGCCTACTGATGGTTGTTCAGAAGGTTGTATATATTTTATGTTACATGTAGCCTATATTGCTATTAAAAAATAAGTTGTAAATAGCATGAAACACAGACGTCGTTGTGACACGTTTTAGGTTTGTACATTTATAAGGTCTATTTTTGTACACAGGCTGTTCCTGCAGACCTTCTCTGCAGGCGCACGCGCACTGACAGACGCCGAGACCAAGACTTTCCTCAAGGCAGGGGACTCCGATGGTGACGGCAAGATTGGCGTTGATGGTAGGCCTAACCAACAGATTTATTTTATACATTTTTTAAATTCGACTATACAATACAGTGATGGGCCTACTGTAAAGCAGGTCATAAAATCGTAGCCAGTTTGTGTATTTATGTGATATTCTTCTTGCTCTTGCAGAGTTCGCTGTCATGGTTAAAGCGTAAAAATCAACTGACCAACACTGCTCTGAAGGAACAACATTGCCCACGTCAGCATCCCCTTTTCATCTGAATATAAATAATTTTTATACACTTGCTTAAGAGATGTTTCCTCTTATATGCAACACATTGTCCAAAAATGATGATTGTGAATAGCTCGGTTGTTTTCGTGTCTTAAATATGAATGTTGCTTACTGTAAAATCTATGATGCACTTTCCAGGAACGAACGATAAAAAAGAATAAACATTCTTTTGGTCTTATTGTATTCCAAAATGAGACACTTTGGGCTACTATGGTTTCAATAGCACAGAGCGCCCCTTTCTCGCGCAGGGACAAGTATAGGCTATGCACACACGCACACATGGAATAAAAAAGGGGGCACGCTTTTACCTGGTTATACCACTAGATGTCGGCAGACTCATTCCCATTACTCGGGCCTGTCACTGTAGTGACACTGTAATGTCACTGTAGTGACTGACTGTGAGAGTAGTAGAGGTATTAGTTAGACTATTAATGCTATAAAGAATAGTATATATGGATGTATGGATATGACATAAAGATGGTAGAAACTATATTCAGTAAATGCACTTTGAAATCATACACCAACTAATACAATGATTGTACACAACTAGCTAGACAAAGAATTACAACACAATACTGAAAATTGGTTAGGTTACATCATTTATTAACAAGACGAAGTTTGAGGATCGTTGTACGTCCCTTCTATCCGAAAACGTTACAGTTACAGGCTCGTCCCTAAAGCTAACCTATAGGCCTAATCGCATAACATTAACAAATGTAATTGAATAGGCTAAATGATCTCCCAGTAATAGTAGGAGGCTGGGTATCAACTAGGTGCATGACATCACCGGCTGCAGGTAAACCGCATCAGTTCTCTCGATCCAATGTCCCCAGTGTCTTTTTCACGCATGAGGGAGGTAAAGATGATAGAGTTTCCCTTTATCTGTTGTTAAAGTCTAACTTCAAGTAAGGGACCTTGAGACAGCGATTGGTCATCGCCTCCAGGCTCCAATTAACAATTGACACGGCGTTAGGTGAAGGCCTATAGGGTTAGTAGGGGTTGAAGGTGACAACGTGAGATACCAGCTTGTGAAAGACATCTGGAAGCTACCAATAAAGTAAACACGACAACGCACGCGACACGCGTAAATGAATGAATAGGCTACAGTATACATGACAGAAATGGCTCCAAACTCGTTGACCTCGCAGTTTCTTTCAACATAAACCTCACCACCAATAATTACAATTAAAACTAGGTCATTTTGCAGACGCTTTTATCCAAAGCGAATTACAATCACATGCTGCTATTACGTGGAGCAGATATGGGTTAGGTATCTTGCTCAAGGATGATTACAGGTAGGCCAACTTTGGATGAAAGACAAAGGATGAAATGAAATACCATTTGGTTTCAACTGCAGTGTGCAAGCCACTTAAGCTGTATCAGAAACCTTTGGGCTACAATGTACAGTATGGCTGAATCCTATACTGTGTGCAAGCTGGCCAGGGACTGCTGTGCCCCAGCTATAGGGATGTTCAAGGATATCCCTCAAACAGTGTCAGGTTGCAGATAGAATGGCTCCAGTTACTGTAGGTTATACTGCTGTCAGAGAAGTAAAGGGGATCTTATCCATTATCAATGAGACAGCGTGAGATTGTATTGTAAATGTAAATGTATATGTAAAAAAAAAAAACAATTTCTGTCAATGCTATGTCATCTCTCTCCCTTGCTTGCTCAACCACACACACACACACACACACACACACACCCACACACACACACACACACACACACACACACACACACACGCAAACAGTACAGTTACTTATTCACCTATACACACCTCCAACTTGTCCAGCATTGAGGAATAACCTTCGTTTAAGCGTGCTGCAGTGAACACTCCCAGGAATATGCTTAATGACCCCTGCATTTGTTCGCGTGATACATTCACTGGGGGGGCAGTCAGTAAATGGACAGAACAGCCAGGGGGACAAAAAGTACCACTCTGACTTCAATAAGACTTGCAGAATCAATGGCGATTATGAACTGAATTTACCTTGGCTCAACAACAATAACCACACTTATGGTGAGGTCTCGGCTCAGGTACGAGCTTCGCGGCCTGCGCGACCTCTGCGGTCGCAATGCCACGCCTCCTTCCTCCTCCAAAACCTCTATTTAAATAGCCCATTTGAATGTAGCCAAATCACCACGTCGGGACAGCGACAGTGACAGAAGATAGTGATCATCCCTTAATCAGCACGATTAGCAAATCAATGAGGAGTCTGTAAACTCTCCTTCCCCCACCGCGCAGTAATGTAATAAGTACACTCCTTGATTTGTGTCCAGAATTGCCCTTGTAGTGGAAATGAGCATTACAAAACTGTACCCGAGTGCTAAGTGGATGGCACTCCACTCCCCCCTTACAGCACTGCTCTCACTGTTCTCTACCCCTCCCCCTACGGCCGCTCACACTTTCATGTAACGATATATGGGCAGAAGACTGGGCTTCTGGGACTCAAATATGCAATCGAGGAGTGGACCTTTGAAGCACCATGCATGTGGCATTCCGTGATCAGTAGATAATGTGTGCGTACCCGATTTTCTGTTGGATTTGGAAGGAGATCATCTGTCATTCCATAATCGGGGCTATAATAGCTGGCACAGTCATCCCTTACCAATACAGGGAAGTAATGAAAACAACACCCATATCGTCTTAAATGACAAACTCTGTGTTTGCCTTATTTCACCTTTAATAAAAGCATGGAGCTTAAATGAAAAAGTATTTTCATAGTGGTTCATGACCTGTGCTCACATTGAGACCGCTGCATGTACATATCTGCAGAGGTGTGTGTGTGTGAGAGAGAGAGAGAGAGAGCGAGAGAGAGAAATTGCGGTTATATCAGAGTTCCACTGCGTTTTGTGTAGTATAGCCTATAATTTAGAGGGAGGGAAGAGGGAGATCTAGGGGTGTCAGGATAGCGCGAGAGATGGAATAATGCGCTTTTTACTTATTTTGCCATTTACAAGGTCTGGTCTCTGCCTCTGGGCGTTATAAATAGTAAAGGTTAATTAGTTAGCAAAGAAACTCGATCAGGGGCGGGCAGGTAGAATTTGATCCATAGACAGGTAACTCAAGCAATCCCTATTGTCACTGCAAACAGACCTATATAAATCCGTCTTGACAGACACTGGTCACCACATAGCCGTACCTCTCTTTTGGATCACCAACCGGGCAAGAACCTCAACCTCGGTAAGTTGCTTTCTCGCTTCACCTGAAGTCAGTGGAGTCTCGTTTTGGCACGTTACTTCAAAAGTCTCTGCTTTAAAAATAAATTTAATTATTTAATTTAAAAACATTTTTTACACGAGTTTGGTATAGGTTGTACGTGGAATTATTGCGCATTATATGTGTAAAAGTCAAAAGAGTTTGACAATACCCTGACAACAGTTATAGCCTACTTAGACAATAGTCAAACTGTATTATATATAGTTGCTCAAAATATTGACCACTCTATGTTGTCACCTGAACCTGAATGTTATCTACTGTATAGGCTACCTGGCTAAAACGTGTTAATAATTTATTATGGTTGTTCCTCCGACAGGAATAAAATGTCACTCTCATCCGTCCTCTCCGCTGACGCCATCGAGAATGCTCTCAAGGACTGCCAAGGTATCGTCTTCCACTAATATCGTTATTGCTTCTTTGATTAGTTTTTCTTCAGCAGAAATTCGGGGCTGCATTTTCATCGCAAGACCAAACGCAGTTGTAGAAACAGCTGCAATAATAAACAAAATTAAACTATTTTATGAATAGACAACAAATGCATTCCTGTGACCAAACTTTAAAAAAACATCACATTCTCTATTTAGTTAGCCTATTATGTTTTGCTTCGTTGGTCTAAACGTTGGCTTTCCGCTCACCCCCAGCACCGGACTCCTTCTGTCCCAAGAAGTTCTTCCAGCTGTGTGGTCTTACCAAGAAGAGCCCCCAGGAGGTGAAGAAAGTTTTCGGAATACTGGACAACGACGCCAGTGGCTTCATCGAGGAGGAAGAACTCAAGTGAGTGCGCATCTATTACAGAAAGCGCGTTAAAGCTTTTCTACACTGGTGTGGCAAAATAGAGGTACATACAGTATATACATACAGAATATATATACAAATACATATAAAACCGAATATGCCTACTGGATGTTTTCGACTGGTGGAACAATTTGGTTGAGATGATTTATCGCAAGACTACATGTCCACTTTTAGGGATGATTTTAAATATTTTCTATTCATAATCCTCATTGCGTTAAAACTTTTGTGTTGTTTAGTAATTTGCAAATGTAATATTATCTGCCTCTGTATGGTAGCTACAACTTAAAGGTTGCTAAATGGGATTTTGACAACTTTCCCAATAAGTAACAGGCAAACAGGTATACATAGGACCTAATTGGACTTTTGTGTTAGATCTTTCCTCCTAGCTGAAAAGCTAACCAGTAGCTTACACTGACTTTGAGTGTAATCTGTCTGGTGTTGTGTGTTTCCCAGATTCTTCCTGCAGAGATTCTCTCCCGGGGCTCGAGTTCTGACTGACAAAGAGACCAAGGCCTTCCTGTCTGCTGCCGATGACGACAGCGATGGCATGATTGGAGCAGATGGTGAGTGGTTGATAGCTGTGCCCCATACAGCTTCTGGGCAGGTCACGTTTGTGGGATATTCATTTGTATAGTGAAAACAGTGGGCAATTTCCACATATCAGTATATATGGGGTTTAGTTCCTTGCTCAATGCGCAGAATCTGCATTTTTTTATGGTAGCATTCCTTATTAGCCATTGCGGCAATAGGATCTCAAATTATCCTTGTATATGTAACACTTCATTGCCATTTCAACATGGCCCAGCAATCGCCCATGTTACTCTAAATTTGATAGCTAAGAGATGTAATAATGCATTTCAGTGTGACAGTATTACCTTCATCTCTTAATTTTGGTACTTCTCTCTACAGAGTTCCAAGCCATGGTGCTGTCCTAAACTGCCGGATTCCATCTCGCCTCCCTCCTCCTTCACCTGTATTAATCTACTTAATTAGGACTCTAGCGAAGTTCTCCATCTTTCTCACCATGTTTTAGTTCCTTCATGCATTTAGAGCAGATGAAACCACTTTGCCCAAATAACTGTACCATTTCCCAAACTATTAAAATAAATGAATAAAACACATGTTTGCCTGATCGTGTCATAACTTGTATTCATGTAATTGTCTATCTAAAGTTGTCTTGGGATGATGGAGCTTGGCATTGCGTTTACTCCTATTGTTGGTTTAGCCATTTCAAGGTAGGGAGTTAAAAAAGTATCTCAACTGTAAATTGTATTATCTGACACACTAAAGCAGTTCATTAATGTTTAAAGTGGTCTACTAAAGCACAATTAACTAGGGAGATAGTCACTACGAAGAAGCAGGTGGGGTCAGGATAATCTAGGCAGGGAAAGGATAGTCTAGCGGTCTGGGTGATCCCTGCCTGAAGGTCGTGGGTAAGAGCCCCAGAGTTGGCCTACTTGTAAGCATCCATGAGCAAGATGCATAACCCCTATCTGCTCAATGTAATAGCAGCATTTAATTGTAAGTCGCTTTGGATAAAAGCATCTGCTAAATGACCTAATTGTAATTTGTTACAGGGGGGTTGACTACAAACTGAAAGGTGCTTTGTTTGATCGCCAACATCCCCGGTCTACCTATAAGCATCCTTGAACAAGATATCTAACTCCTACTTTTTCCAACAATTACAATTAGGTCATTTTGCAGACACTTTTATCCAAAGCAACTTACAATTACATGCTGCTGTTACATGGAGCAGATAGGGGTTAGGTATCTCGCTCAAGGATGCTTACAGGTAGGCCAACTCTGGGGCTTGAACCCAAAACCGTCTAGATGGGAGTCCAACACCTAGACCACTAGACTATCCTGCCCTTTAACATGTGTAATGGTACTCATTTTATCTTTGCTAAAAAAAGTTGCAAAAACATCTTAATTCATCTGCAAATAAAATTGACAAGTCACTGAAAACAAATGGAAGCCTATACGTCTGTGTGAAAAAGATAGAAATGACCTTGACATACACCTGAGGGTCACTACAGCCAGATCGAAGGACACCTGACCTCAGCTATGTAAATAAACCCAGCTGTACCTCTGTGCTACACAGGCTGGTTTGGCAACAAACACTGTGGGAAATGCAAACACAGCATAATTCATCCTCAAAAAAGGCCCTAAATTTAGTCTTCTGCAGTCTGTCTGAAAAAGACATCAGTATCTAAATAGATTATTTAATCGAAACACGGCCATTTCTGTGCACTCAACCATTTATATAAGTCACACCCCCAGTCTTGGACACAAGTTTGAACACGCCACTGCATGCCGCCTCCAAGAGATTTTAAATAGAATGCAGGTTACCAGTTCTCCGCACTTAAAGGATTCATGGAATTAAACCTAACAACCACCTACCCATTCACCCACCTACTGGAGGCAGCAAAATGCAGAGTGTAGCAGTTCTTCTGGAGTTATCCTTTTAAATATCTGTATATTATAGAGGGAACCTGACCATTACAGCGGACACCTACCACTCAGGAACACAGGAACACAGAAGCTACCCTGGCATTAGAAAACAGTCACAAGTGTAGGGTGAGTTGTAACACCTATTGCTCGTTGATTCGAGAGTATCATGTTAATCATAGATAGTTAGACAGCATTCGCTCCTCAGCCACGCCCAAATAAGAAGAGCCTGTGTGTTGCATCATATACTCGTTTCACCTCCACATCACAAACACAAACACCAATATGATGTGCTATACACTGTAAACCCTGATAAGCTGACTTAACAAATAATGTTTGAGAAACGTTTGAAACCTAGACACTTACAAAGTGAAGTACACAGGGTGCCAGGCACGTGGCCTCAAGCCCCCGCCCTTTTCCCCAAATTAATCAAAAGTGCCCCCCTTAACATTCATTTAATACACAATTATATCGTGGTCAATAAAACAAAATGCAATTAATTTGAAATTAACATGACATTAACATGACAACATGCACAAAACAGTAGAAAATGCACAAGTCTGAGAATTAGATTACCGATTTGGCTTAAACGTTTATTATGGTGACCTTTCTCACAGGACACCATAATGGTAAATAAACTCTCAATAAATGGTTTTCACTGGGAGTGACAATACGCCATAGGTGTGTCACTTAAAAATAAATATCGGAAGGTTCTATCAGTAGTCTCATAATGACCACCCACAGTCTGTTTACAATGTTTAACAGGGTGATAATGACAATAATACGTAATTATTATTAATAATTGTAATATTAGAATACTTAAAATGGGCTCCATCATGATAGATGCCCCCTTTTACATTTATGCCCCTGCCCCTGTGCAACTCTCTGTTCGTCCCTGCTGGCCAGGACACTAGCCTATATCTTCAATGACTGTCACTTGACCTTCCAATCTCAAGACAGACATTCTAACCACAGGGCCACAGAGGCACCACACAGAGAACGCTCAGACAACAAAGAAGGAAGCTCTCCAGACCTTAGGTATAGGTTCTGTTCAATTCCTGTCATTAAATGTGCACTATGTAAGTATGTGTTCTAAATGGCATGTATTTCTTGAGTAACTTTGTCTTGTATTGTATGCAAGGCTGCCTCCATATTATCAGACGATGCTTGATTTTCTGATGTGTTTACTGCTTACACATCAGTGCAACAAGACTTTCAAAGTAGCGTGCCAAAGCCAATAACCAAACCTATACATGAGCTGACCAATGTTTGTGCATTGTCAAGCAACCAGCACAAATATCGGAACCCAAAGAGACACTTTGCAGGCATGCCAGACAATGAACAGTATACAGAAGACTAGAATAGAATAGCCAACTCACCAAGAAGCAGAGATACAGGGAAGAATTATTTCCCTTTCTTTCGTGAAGCACACCGAGCCTCCTGTCTTTGGAGACTTTCTTTCAGAGAAATGTTTTCGCACATCCAGTTAGGTGCACCAAACATCACTGTGTGCTTGAATACAATAAACACACTTGGAATTTCCTGTATAGCATTTCTGGAGAACCCGGGAGATGTTCCAGAAATAATTTGATGAATTGGTGTTAAATTTTCCTCTGGCGAGCAAACCACAAACTCGGATTTCACTGCAACAATTCCAGACAAAGGCAGATCCATGTACAATATTGTATATTTCATGTCATATGGTTTATCCGGGTATTGAAAATAATTAAAATTAGCAGACATAAATAACTTAAGACACATTTTTTTTACAGTTGAAACTATTATATTCAGGTCTGACAAAGTATTGATAATTGATTCATATTATCCAGATTTTGACATACATTTCGTATATATTGAGATCTTCATTTACAAATATGATGTTTGCTAACTGCTGAAAGTTAAAAGTCAGCTGCCGGCATGCCTTAAGCAGGTCACCCCTTCCTAAACTCTTTTGGGTATCCTTGAAAAAGAACGCTGTAAAACCGATGGACATAGTTTTGCCCTTACTAAGGTTAAGTTGCTATATTAACATTATTGTTGTTATTATTATTATTAACAACAAAACCTTTTATGGACAAAGGACTTGGCATGTAATCCTGACCCTGTGTTGTGCCGCCATTACTGATAGATGCATGTCAGTCTCCTTTAATGGCTTTAATACCAATTTAGATTGATTGACACTCTTGTCAGATAAAATGTACAGTACATTTTACAGTCAAGAACGCAGAGAAGTAAAGCAGACCTTTAGAGTGTGCAATTCGTGACTTTGTGTGTGTGTGTGTTTGTGTGTGTGTGTGTAGTAACCCTCAGTCAGTAAGCTGACATAGCACATACCACCACCACGAACAAATACTGAAAGACTGAAAAATAAGGTAATCATGCATCCACATCATCACACTCAGGTGCGTTTCTGACCCTCAGCTCTGCTGGCGTGGCTTCTAGAGGGACTGGGGAAGCCAGTGAGTAATACAAATCCGGGGGACACACAATAGAACCTTGACCCCTGTGAAATATGGGCGGCTAGTGGTAAACAGGAAGGAAATGTGAGCCAACAGGTCAATGCTGACTGCTGTGCTAGTGTGGGATGGCAGAACATGATAATGTGACAAGCAGATTAGCTGGGCTCAAGGGCAGAGAGAGAGAGAGAGGGAGAGAGAGGGAGAGAGAGAGGGAGAGAGAGGGAGAGAGAGAGGGAGAGAGGGAGAGAGAGAGAGAGAGAGAGAGAGAGAGAGATTGTAGTTAAACTACTGTCTACTAGAGAGGGAGCGCTCACTAAAGATTAGCACTACATGGTTTACCACAAAGACACATGGCATCAGTTATCACTTTCACTTCAACGATTAACAGGGTAAATAAAAGTTATTTAGTAACTCTCTTGTTTTGTTTTTTTGTAATAAACACATTTGTTAAGGTTAAGGAAAAAAAGTAGGAAAAGCTTTATTGTTATGTTCCTTCCTGCTTTTCAGTAATTTCCTCTTTTGTGAGGGTCTCTATAACATCTAAGATCAAACATCAACAACTTTTCAAAAATACACTTATACCATTAGAATTTGAAGATACATTCAACCAGTTATAAGCAATAAACAATTAATAGTACAACTGCGAATAAACTATAAAATGCTTTTATCTCGGCGTTGGGTATGTGTGATTGACTGTGTGGCCTACATCAGTGACCCTGTAGGAGTTAGTGCGTATAGTTTCTGGTATTTATAACTGGTATATTGGATAATTATTAGATATTTACTAGACAGTACTTGCCAGCAATTCATATGTAATTAGTGCTAGCACACACGTAACAGCTATAGGTTAAACTGTATATCTTTTGTCCATTTTGTGGAGTGTCATTTAAACACAACATTAGCGAATGTCTGTCTGGATGGCGACCTGGTGAATGGCATGTCTTTGACACCATGCACAAGCTCCTTGACGGTCCTTCTAAGGTGTATCCATTGGCCTGAAGTTCTTGAAACTTCAATAATTTATGTCCTTGCTTCATTGTCACCAAACTCATACCAAGAAAGAGTGTCAGGCTCACCTTACTTATTAAGTCTGTGTGAAACTTTAATGTACACCCCATCTTCTACTAATATATTGATGCGACAGGGGCGACGCAGGAAATGCGAATTTGAAGCCATTCAGATTTCAACTGTGCGCACTGTACCAGATGCAACCAACGCCGGTCATATTTTGATTCATTCTTAGTATTTTGGAGGCCTGAGGTATCGGTGATGAGTTGTGGTCACCCGATAGTCTGAACAACCATGAATGTCCTGAAAGATTCAACTGTCGTAGGATGACTGAATGGGCTTGGTGAGCTCTGAGCAGGAACTCCATTTATAATGCAGAGGCCACTGTCCTCCAACAAGCATTAGTCTGCTTATGATGTCTGTGGGTATAAGCGCCCTTCATCAATGAATGATGGCCTATGGACATATCAGTGGCTGCTCCTATTGATATACACAGGGTGTGCGTGACGTGTGTGTGTGTGTGTGTGTGTGTGTGTGTGTGGGTGTGTGTGTGTGTGTGTGTGTGTGTGTGGGACGTTATCAAAATAAATTTCCACGCTGGCCTGAGCCGCTTGCTTGAATGTGTGATAATCGCTTGCTTTTATGAGAAATCTGAGCTCATGCCTATTAGAGTAAGCAAGCATAAGGTAGTATCGCTTGCAATTTGACCTTAGCTATAATGCCACACCTCTGCAAAACCCCAGAGCAGGTGTTGGATGCGAGGACACACCCTTCACACCTGCTAATAATCAGGAGGTTGACATTCACTTTGCAGACTTTTCCAAATGAGAAGGTACCATCAGATGAGATGGTGAGAGTCATCAAGGCCACACTTACTTTGGTTGGATAATAAAAGCATTCCGTCTAGCTTTTCTGTCTGTCTGTCTATCAACCGTTTATCACTTGTCAAAGGGCTTATGTACAACATGTAACATGCTTGACGTATATAAAAGGGTGTCAGTAGCCCTGTAAGGACCTGTTGCAGGCTGTCAAGTTTCAACAACCCAGTCTCAGTTTCTAGCCCGGCTCTTCGTCTAGCCATCCCATCTGACCATTACTTGAAAGCAGCTTGACATGGTTGCTTCTAGAGCAGCCCCCACTGCCCCCTCTCTGTACTCCCAGACCTCAGTGAATTATTCAGGGTTAACAAGCTGTCGGAAACACCAAACTCAATTGTGCGTTTTAATTAAATGTCTGTCTTCCAATTGTCTCTCCCTCTCTCTCTCTCTTTTTTGAAGTGATGGAGGGGGCTCAACTATGTAACTAATTACTACACCCAACCCTCTAAAATGGTTCCCTCAAATACTTCTAGATATGAAGATGCAGGAGTGGGTTGCAAAACTTCAAAAAAATTCTCATATTTAAATAACTGTACATTGAAGTGGTCGTTATTAGGCTATTTTTATTTTTAAAACACCCATTTTGGGCAGGATACATACAATTACAATACATCCAATGGTCATTTTGCATCTTGATCAAGGATGCTTACAGGTAGGCCAACTCGGGGGCTCAAACTCAAGGGTATGGCTGTAAGCATACTTCTACTGAACATGCACAAGACCTGGGAAGATTTTTTTTGCCTCCAATCGCCATAAAATAAAAATATTACAAAACTCACACTCACACATGCAGCCTAATATATTGGTGTTCATGTCGGTGCGTTGGTGTGGGAACCCACAGCAACTCCGCTCAGCCCCCTCTGATTATGAAATAGAGAGTCAAAATGAAACAGAACATACCATTCCAGATGTAAAGAAAGATGTGTGATTTCTAATAACACAAATAAAAAGTAAAAAATTGTACAGAAACAACAATGGAGGAACTACATCCCGTTTGTCTAAACAGTGATTGCAGTTTAAAAAACCACGCAATTACTTTTCTCAAAAGATTTTTTTCATAAATACAGTTACGTGATTGAACAATCTTAAGTAATACAAAAAGGAAATCATAAATACTCTAAACCAGTGGTTCTTAACCTTGTTGGATGTACTGAACCCCACCAGTTTCATATGCGCATTCACCGAACCCAC
>JAOEHI010027422.1:0-12500 GCA_025447815.1 Percopsis transmontana
CACACACACACACACACACACACACACACACACACACACACACACACACACACACACACACACACACACACAGAGTTTGATTGATGTCCTTCTGTCCCACCCACCAACTGAGGATTCCCATGGTAACAGAGTCAGTCAACCCCCAAAGACACTCAAACACACTCACCGTGTTAGTGTGATGGGTGTGTGAGATGTAATGACACGTTAATGGCAGCCATCGCCAGGCTACAGAACATTATCTCTCACTCACACACAGACACACTCGTGCATATACACACACACATACACACACACAGTCAAACAAGACCGTACATTACGGACCAATCATAGAACCAGAAGAACCAGTACATGACAGTACATGGTTGAGATACACACACACACGCTGTAATTCCCTCATGCCACCAGTCAACGCTGTTGAAATATGAGCCTTAACAAGACCCGTTAGCTGTTAGCTGTTAGTGGCTCAGCATCAAAAGTGCTTGAGGAAAGGCCCCAAAATGTCCGCCGCTGGCTGGCGCCATTCGGGCTCTCTTGGCCCGAGCTGATCCAATCTATCCCGGATACGAGGCTCTTATTGTCTGCTCTCGGAAATGTGTTTTCATCAGTATTGTAACAGAACGTGGGAAAACTATTTATTTATTTTTTGTTTATATATATTAGTTTATATTGTTGTTGTTCCGATGGCATAAATAAAATTTATGTTTCTCCTTCAAATCTTTGTTTTTAAATGGTTTATTTGAAATAATAATAATACTTAGATACTAGATTTAGGTTGGAAATAACACATTTTTATCATCTATTTTTGCTAAATAGCTAAATCTACTTTTGTATTTTATTTATTTAATAATGTGAAAATAAAGTAAATCAGCATTTTAATGAAAAAAAAATACATTATCTTTATTTTTCTATTTCTATTTATTTTGTCTTTTTATGTTTCCATCCAATCCGTCCAGGATGTTAACAGAGTTTATTAGGTTAGGGAACCTGCAGGCCTTGAGAACCTTCCGTGTTCTCAGAGCTCTCAAAACCATCTCAGTGATCCCAGGTAAGGCCAACAGGGGGCGACTTGGGGGAAAACATTTGCATCGTAACATCGTCGTCACGTCCGTTATTGTCCCGTCAACGCTCTGGTGTGTCCCGTCCACTTCCTGCCTTCCCGTCCAAAAGGACGTGACCCCCCTGACCACCTTGATCTGCCGATGACCAATCCTGCTGTCTCCCTCTCTCCCTCTCTCTCTACCTCTCTCTCTCTACCTACCTCTCTCTTAGTGTGTTGCTCTGTGTGTTATACCTGTGCCTTGTGTGTGTTTCTGTGTGCGTGTGTTGTCCCCTGTGTGTCCAGATATGTGACAGAGTTTGTGGACCTGGGTAATGTCTCTGCATTAAGGACGTTCAGGGTTCTCCGAGCGCTTAAAACCATCTCCGTTATCCCAGGTGAGGCAAATCAAATGCACCCCAAACCATGGAAGAACAAAACGAACGAAACCTGCATGCTGCCGCTAACTAGGACTACAATGGATACTGCTAGTACAATCTAATATTACAATCTAGTAATTAACATACTACCTACGAGCTAGTATGCAGTATTGCAGTATTTTTATATATCTAATACTGTGATCTGATAGTGAACATTGTCTACCTGTTAGCAAGTATGCAGTATATGCAGTAGTATGTAATACCTATTGTATTATGTACTAAAGTATTCCTGAAAAACATCAATCAGTAAATCCACCCAAACCATATTCTGGGAAACAACATTGGGAATACTACACCATTATAATACATTGAAATTGTATCTTGCGAAGATACAAGCTCCCATTAAAATAGCTGAGCCACAGACAAGCTACCCTTTTGATGAAAGTAGCAAGTAGTACAATCTACTAAGAAGTATCTTAAGCTACATTGAAGCTACTTCATCAAATTCTGAGGAAAATCAGAAAATTTTTCTCAAAAAATGGGTATCCTGTGACAGCTATTTACAGCCATTAAAAAGTCAGAGGGCAATACAAGTGTGGTCTTACCGACTAAAAAGCCATAGATCTCTATTTCGAAACAAATGTTAAAGTTTTTGCAACACACAGCACTGAGTTATTACTGTTAAGGTGTGTCCTGTCGTAACCCTATCCCTTTAATATGGGCAACTTGCAGGGTTTAAAAATAGAAAACAGCATTGTAGCGGTTGGCCATGGTCCACTACTTTGTGGAAGAAGTAGCTCATTATTGAAAAAGCTTCAGTATTTAGTCGCTAAGCTACTGCAATGCTACAGAATAAGGTAGTTAAGCTTGTAGAGTCACTGTAGCAACCCACTCCCCAACACTGCATACTCCCTACTATGCAGTAGTGTTGAACTTACTTACTACTATGCAGTAGTAGGTAAGTATGTATCCATTCACTCTCATGCTAGCAGAAGTTTAGCATGCTTATTAAGAGGTCCTAAGCCCACAATACACCAGGGTGGGGATAACAGCGGGCCGCCTGCCTAGTCTGCCCTGGTGTATATTGTTGGTTGTATGCATGCAGAGCGTATGCTCGCAGGGCTTTAGAACAAATACATTCTTAAACAAGTTACTGCAACTACTGTAACTACTCTAACTACTGTAGTAAACACAGTAGCAGCCATGTTATAACCAAGATATAACAGTTTATGTATGTGGCAATAACATAAACAATCATTCAAGCCAAGATATTCTTCCATAAAGCAACATTGGAATCTTCAACATTTGGCTATTGTCTCTTTCCAATGAACCAAAATATATTTGATTAAAACAGACTGAAAGAAACGTTTCTGGTAGAGATGTGGTAAGTTGGTTCGTCCTGGTCCTGGAGTATGTTGACCCACTGTTCTAGCCAAATGTTGTGTGTATGTGTGCGTGTGCGTGTAAGTGTGTTGTGGGTTTCTAATGTTATTAAGATTTAAAGCATTTAAAACTCTGGTTAACAGGTTAACAGCTGTTAAATGGGTGCGTTTATCTCTGTACGTATGTTTGTGTGTGCGTGTATTCCAGGCCTGAAGACCATTGTGGGTGCTCTGATCCAGTCAGTGAAGAAGCTGGCAGATGTTATGATCCTGACTGTCTTCTGTCTGAGTGTCTTCGCTCTGATTGGCCTGCAGCTCTTCATGGGAAACCTGCGACAGAAGTGTGTTCGCACTACAGCCCACTGCCTCAACAGTAGCCTGCCGGCCAACACCTCCTTCTACTGCAACAACAAGACATGGAGCTCTGTGAAGGAGTTCATCAATGATGAGGGTAAGAGATTACAGTTGGAATATATTACATTACATTAGATTAGATTGTTACATTATACTTGACTAGATTATAATATTAGTGCCGGGTTATTTTATGAGCCACCATGATTGGCTGACTAGGTCACGTGAACTCTCGTGATAACTTGCGACACACTCTTCTTTAAGCTTTAATATAATTTCAATGGAACAATAATTTTATAACTATATCTTGAGACGTTTTCGCATAAACTTCAATACATGTGAAGTGTGAATCACATAGTAACTATAGCACGACTGTTAGCGTTGTTGATATTAGTACAAATAATAATTAAATAATAGTAAAGTATTAATAAACAGTACATATTCATCTATAGTTTATACGTTAAGATGAGGGGAAGAAGACAGTTGTATAAAAATGTGCATTGTGACTGTCAGCATGGACACGCACACACACACACGCACACACACACACGCACACACACAGACGTGCACACACAGACGCGCACACACAGACGCGCACATCCATACATTGTCTGGGGCGTAACTTGTTTAAAGGCCCACACAGCAGTTCACCAGACACATAAATAGAAGAGGTGACACACACACACACAGGTCACACGCTGTCAGTTAGTGCACATAGTATGTGACATGACACACACAGACGAAGTGTGTGATGACAGCGTCTGTGTGTGTGGGGGTAATATATGATCCAAGGTCTGGACTAAACTGTAAGACAACCTTCGGCAGAAGGTCAGAGGTTAAATCAACTTAAAACATATTCTCTAGTAGTTTGTCACTTTAAATATTGTCATCCAATAGGGAGTTTTTCCTTGTCTGGAAGGATTTAGGGTTATAGGTTAAATGTAGGTTTGTAAAGTATTGGGAATAGATCTAACAATGTGTTTGAGCGTTTGCTGCCACATATGCAAAACCGAACTTGCATGCAGTGTTAGAGTAATGCAAGGAGCGAAGCTTGTTCAGTAGTTGTTCAGTAGTTAATAACACAAATCGTTGATTCTCTACGCCTACTTGAGATACTGTAGGTGCTCATTACAAACAAGCATCGATTTTCTTGTTTTGATGCATATCTGTTCTCAAAAAATACACCAAGTAAGTAAATATGAGCCCTTATACAGTATATACACAGCTATAGTTTTCCATATATCCGTCTTGTTGGATCCCATTTGTTGCAGTTAGCCAAACTTGATGGCTGGTTTGGAAATGTGTGTTTGTGTCTCACAATGACAATACTGTACATTTGTGTACAGTTTACTCATATTTCTGTGGTACTATGTTAGTACATAGTTATTATGAATACTTATGCAATTGTTGCATAAAAACACCATTCTAAAAACTGCTGAAAGCATCTCACGGCAATCAAAAACTTTCTTGCATACCTTAACGGTGACATGCCCCCACTTTGAGATCCGGTGGATCAGACTTTTGCTGGATGTCCAACATTACAGCATTACATTGCTTTATCTTTCTCTTATTTCTTGTAAACAGTTAGATCCTTTGGAAAGACGCTTTAGTTTGAGTGTACAGTAATGGTGTATGTCTGGATCTAGCTAATGTACGTACTATTTATTCATTTGCTGTTAGCTTAGCCGTCCATCCCATAAAATGTCCCCTGCAGGCCCCCGTATCGACCTTTAAAAGCTGCCGTGAAACCTAAGAGCCGAGCCGCGGCACTAATCCCATTGGCTGTTTGGAAGAGCCTCAATGGGAGATCAATGGTGCGCTCAATGCAAAAACCATTTCCCATCATGACATGTTTATTCTGTCTAGTTGGAGACAGACAAAGTGCTTCTGAGATCCGTAGGATGCCTCTCCCTACCACTCAATGTTCTGATTCAAGATAACAATAATCATAATCATAAACAATATCACATTTATTCAACATGTTGAATTTCTTGTGCATTTATGTGCCAAAAAATAAACAACAGATAATCATAATCATAAACAATATCACATTTATTCAACATGTTGAATTTCTTGTGCATTTATGTGCCAAAAAATAAACAACAGATTCTTAAAACAGTTTCAGATTTTAGGCTCCCAGAGATTGGAGACATTCATTTATAAATTTTAATTTATAAACAAAATTACTTTTATTTTCATTTTGCTATTCGCTTTTGAACATGGCACCACATTATTGTTGTTTGTTCAGAGAGATTTATCACAGACCTGGGATTAATAATGATTTAATTATTTCAGTAAAAACAATTTAAAAAAACTGCAGACTTGTGAATGTAGCCTGAAAGTATAGCGTGAAGGTCCACATTTTGCCTGCACACTTTGATTTAATAGAAAAGCCAGTGGTTTGCCTGGGTGTGGTCAAAATCTTACCTGAGTAATCCTTTAAAGCCTTTAATGTGAGTTGTAGAGGAGCAGTATCCACTTCATCTCATGGCCAAATTTACAGACCAGGTATATAGTGTGATGTGGTCTGGGAATAATGAGCTCAATATACTACAGTATTGGAGAAGCGATAAATATATTCAGTATTAGCATTAAATGATGGACTTTAGAGTGCACTAGGCAACAATTTAACAAGAATGAGCATACCTGTACATCTGAAAAAACTCTCCCCTCTTGGGTCCCCTTGTCCGCTCACTCAAAAGTAAACCTACCTGCATGAGATGATTTTAGGAAATCTTCAATGCTGTGCACATGCATGATTGTGATTAGTAAGGACAGATAGGGAAGGTGATCTTGCATCTTGTTGGTTAAATCGAGGTGGGAGTGCTGACATTTGTGAGAGCCAGAAGTCAGAGCCAGAAACAGCCAGGGAGAACAGATGTTTTCTCAGGGCATTTGATATACTAATAGCTGAGGGAGTATAATGAGAACCTAACAAAATTAGACTACAGAAAATTTGTTTACAGTGCCTTTAAAGATTTTTTTTAAGGAAATCTGGATTTTGCCCGAAACCTCTCTGGCAAGTGTTCTTAAAAAACCACATTCCTGCCAGGCATGACCCCTCTGTTGAATAGAGCAAAACATTGCTTTTGTAAATGTGAATTTTTTGTGAGCAATTTCCGAGAGAGCAGTAAAGGTTATGAGCCAAATATAGTATAAGTGCAAGAGTCTATTAACATGCTTGGAATATTGATGTGTCAGAATTAAGTCTTAAATTGCCAGTAAAGTGTTTAATAGTGTTATTTAATTGAGGTTGCTTTCTAGCCATAAAGTGGATAAAAAGATATGAAATATTAATAAGAGTTTTAATCTGTTTAAGAGAATGGATCGATTTTCAAACACACACACACACACACACACACACACACACACACACACACACACACACACACACACACACACACACACACACAACAAACAACAACAATAACAAGGTTAATAATGTTTTCATATAAATGTCAAAATTTGACATTTAAGAATATTGGAACTCAATAATCATCAATAATCATATTTTTTCAGATAACTTCTACAAGGTGGAGGGAGCGAAAGACGCCTTAATCTGTGGGAACAGCAGTGACGCAGGGTGAGTAGTTGGTTTGATCCCTAAGACAGTGACTGTTACATCCCATGAGCAAGGCGATCATGCCCTGATACAGTAGCACCAATCGAATAGTGTTCCCAGTTCAGTTGACGAGAGGTGGAAGACTGGGGTTGTACTGGGCATCTCCCAGTGTCCACTAGCAGAAGATTGTGATTAGCCCCCAGTTATCACAGCATTTGTGTACTTTACAAGGAAGGATACATTGATTTGCTGGTTGGTTTTGTGTTTTGCCTTTGAATTGTATAGCTTTTGGGCAGCTGTCTATCACTCATCAGCTGAATTTATGTTCTGTGTGTTGTGGGTGTGTGTGTTTGGTTTATGTGTTATGGCTGTGTTGGATGTGTGTGTGTGTATGCTGTCTTTTTGTGGCTGCCGGTAGCGTGTTCGTGTGTCCGCTAGTGTGATTTGTCAGAAGACACTAGTGTCTTCCCCGATGCTGTCATCTCAGAGCAGCATGCTGACAACACTGTCTGTGTGTGTGTGTGTGTGTGTGCGTGCGTGCGTGCGTGCGTGTGCCTGTGTGTGTTAGTGTCAGACAGTTCGATGAGGCAGCAAGGGTCCTGAAGTTGCTGGGGGTCCTCATGTTGAATTAGGGTGTCCAGCGACGTGCTGGTGGAACCATGACTAAGTTAGCATACAGAGAGCTAGCTAGCGGCTAAGGCAGAGCTACGTGAAACTTGTCTAAAGATACGCGTGCACACACACACACACACACACACACACACACACACACACACACACCACACACACACCCTTGTAGAAATTCAGAAAGAGAGAAGGTTTATTAGGAATCCCATGGTAGATCAGAGATCAGATGGTAAATCAGACAGAAAACAGAGGAAGAAATGTATTTATACTGCGGTAGCACTGTTGTACAATCCTCATGCCTGTCTAGCACTCTTAACCACCAGTTAACTGCACCAGTGCTCCCAGTAAACATACAACAGTAGTTATACAATGTTGCATGTCTGAGAGCAGTATCCAGGTATGTTTGGACCTGCTGTCATCACACTCTTAGCTTAGAAATATGACTTGACCCGGCCGCCCGCGGCACTCCTTTTCCAGGAACACACACACACGCGCGCACACACACACACAGACTACCAGATATTCATCATTCCATTAGCCTAGCATCCAGTACCGTGGCTAGACGTGGCTACCAACTCCTGTGTTTGTGAGTGAGTGTATTCCATTAAATTAGCCAGAATTCAGAATAGCCTGTTTGTATTGATGCACTTCCACCTGTGTTTGTGTTTGTGTGTGTGTGTGTGTGTGTGTGTGTGTGTGTGTGTTCATACTCACTCCATTTCCCTGCCCACATGACTATTACTCCAACTGTGTTTGTGTGTGCGTGTGTGTGTGTGACATTATGTTAAAAGCTGCTATGATCAATAAATCAACTACATCAACATTCAAAACATGTTTCAAAAAGGGGATTGGTCCCAATGTATGGGTATGGGTACATGTGTCTACATGCTTGCAATCGAAATCAATAAACAAGTAAATTATCGGTCGGAATGACACACACCATTCCAACATGGCAATTTAGTGTTTAATACTAAGTTTAATTTGTGACATGGAAGGTACATTATCTACAGGTACTGTAGATAAAAAACGTTAAGGTTGTTGGTTAAAATCCTGTACCAACCAGAGCCTTGCTCAGAGCTCTCTGTTGCTACGGGCCACCAGGAGTTAGAGGTAGCAGTCAGGGGTTCCACCCAGTGTGACAGAGGAGGAGAATAAAATAGGAAATTATATTTATATAATAGTTCAAGTAATATTTGAGCAGACATTCTGACCTTCTCTAGCATCCCACGTTAAACTGCTGTAGACAGGATATGCACACACCAGAACACACACACAAACATTCACGTTCCTGCTGTCACAGTGTTATTTATAACATATCCTGTATCAATCAATCTGTGTTTTTACATTACAATACGTACATTAAAATGCAATGTGCTTTACAAAAGAGTTTGCAAAAGTAAGTATTAAATTAATAAAGTATTACAACTATCATTACATTTTTTAATTTTTTAATTTTTTAATTAATTTATTTTTAAATTACTTTTGAACAGGATAAGGAATGAAATACTGTAATGCTATTCTTCAATCTTAATATTCATTTTCACCACACTTATTATATGAATTTTAAGTCTTTTGACTTTACCTTTAGGACACCACCCTGGTTGATTGTTCGGTGAGACGATTATGATTTATAAATAAGTCTAATAAAGCTTGTGATCAGTCAATAATCTGAAATTATTTGAAATCTTGACAAAAGGATTGCCCGTGTTCTGTGATATCCAAACAACTGAGAAAACAACTTCTCAATATAAAGTTAGTTTATTACAGACATTCAGTGTAGATTATATAAGACCAACAATACGATTATATAGGTATACAGTATATTAAACACAACTTCATGTTCATGGGCTATCCTAACCTAATAGGCTATTAGGCGTTACCTATTAGTCTGGATGGGAAAGAGAGAGAGACAGTTTGGAAAACTCTTTTGATTACTTTAACAACCAGCGCATCAAAACCTGAGCAGAATGTTTACTGTACATGATCTTTTCATGATCTAGGAAAAATAATCCTGTCACGAGAATATTTTAGAGGTAGATTATGGTTTAGCGTTGCGTATAACAAAATTGAACTAGTCAAAAGAAGCGGAAAATATATTATATTTAAGTAAGACAACGCACAGAAGATTAACTGTGATGTCAAGAACAGCCTTGCTTCAAGCTGGTTCTACTCAGGAGCGGCAAACTTCTCACAGACACAGCATGGCCTCTTCAATGAATTTGGGCCGGAGGCGTGTTTGGAGGTTGGATTATAATTTTTGGAGGTGTTCCCCTTTGGTGAAGGCGGGAAAACTGGTAACGCCTTGAGTCCTTTGTCCTGTCCTTATCTCTTGACTTACCTCTCTTTTTTTAAACACCTTTTTATATGTAACTGTCAAACCTTTCCACCAGGTTTGACTAATACTAACTGGTTACATCATTATTTCAACTCTAATGCAATCATCATCAGAGAATACCTAAACATTACATCAATTCATAGGCAATGAAAAGAAGACAGTAATCTGATTACCCAAATGTGAACATCTTAACATATATATATTTATCATTATAAGGATAGGTCAGTTTATACATATTTGAGTTTAGTATTAGAAAATATATATATATATATATATATATATATTCCTTAATCTATGTGTGTATAGCGAGGGGGCTGAATGCATGTGTGAGAGGGTGTCATACATTTTTGCCACAGGCCCCCTTTTTGACACCTCCTGAAGGAGTGAGTGAGGTTTTGCATCGATAACTGCCAATTTTAGTGGTAGAAATATGAAATTAATATTTCCTGTTTAGTCATAGTTTTCTCCATCCATAGACAAACATGGTTAGTCTATCACCAATATCTAAGTAAATTTCTGTTAACCTTACTTTCAGCATTTCCTGTAAAAAGAGAGAGAACATCGGCCAATACCTTTTGTGTTAACTGACAGGGTTACACATTAATTAAGCATAGCGTTAGTTCAGGCAGGCCACGGTAGTCTGCCCACTGCTGTCAGTCAGCTGTCTGTCAGCTGACACTGACTCACCAACACCCAGCTGACTGTCTACACCAACCTCACTGGCCCTTTGATTGAAGGAGGTTCTTAGTCTCCCCTCCATTGCTATTTTGCTTGCTAAGAATTGTTGTACACGTCGTTCTTTTCATTATAGAATTTTCACTAACGTGAATATTAAGGGTTTGTTTTCAGATATTGCTTGACCCTATTACAGGTATGCCGTGTATGCATATTACTATATTGAAGTTATCATCATTGCATATGTTCATACATGTTTACCATCATGTTATTGCTGTTAAAATGTCATGTCTGCTGCCGGCCCTATTTAGGGGAATAAAAGCCGCTGTAACATCCATACTTGCCTGGTCAATACTCAATAATAACAAAAATAATAATTCATAATACATATCCTTATTTAATCAACATATTCATATAGATGAATAATACAATCAATTAATTCAATCAAATCAATTTGCTTTCCAAGAAAACGTCCTCATATGCCCAGCAAAGCACTCATGGTAACCTGGGAGATAGCAAACATTTTGCAGAGCAAGGTGTGAATATGTCATTGGGACGCTTAAACAGCAGAGCTTCCTCTCCAGAGAGAATGGAGGATATTTACAGGAGAAAAATGAATCTTTATTGACAGAACCTTTATTGACACACAAGGAGGTGACATGATGACCATGTTGACACACGGGAGCAGACAAGCAGCGATGCTTGTGTGTGCGTGTGCGTGTACCGCCCAATACATACACACACACACACACACACACAGGTAAACCCGGGCTCGGAGAAAAAGAGTCCTTAGTGTCGCTACGGCAACCATATCCCAGTGCCAGTTACCTGTGGAGATTGTTTAGTGCCACCTGCATCTGAAAAGAGAGCGACTCCTGGAGGAGCTTGTGTGTGTGTGTGTGTGTGTGTATGTGTGTGTGTGTGAGTGCACGTGCGTGTGTTTGCATGCATGTAAATCTTTCCACAATAGTCATTAGCCTTATAATAGATTGATTTCGGGTTTCTGTTTGTCCATCCATCTGTCCGTCAATATTAATATTTCAACCACACGCAACACACAGATCACTGATCCCCAGGATTTTTCCAGAATGGATATTTGAATCGGTGTTTATACCTGTCTTCCTCTCTATTATGTCAGGCTACAGTTATTCCAGAAAGGGGAGGTGTCTCTGTTGTTATGATACAGTTTCTAACCAGGAAGTAAAATTAAAAAGCCCCACCCCCACTTTGCTCTGCTGCGAGAGTTTTTAAAATAAATTAAATATGTATAAAATAAGATATGTGTACGTGTGCATGTGTGTAACTTCAGCTCCACTAACTGTAACGTTTGTATCAGAGGGGAAATAGTATTTTATTATCAGATCAATTATAACTGTTACTGCATTGTCGGGATCAGAATGGAGATTGTGTTTCATTATGAGATCATCATTGTTTACTGTAATGTCTGCGTCAGCAGGGAATAAGTATTACATGATCAGATTAAGATCAACTACCGTAACATGTATCAGCAGCTACATTTAACATTTTGTTATTTGATTATTTATGTTTTTGCTGTGTTGTTGTTTTATTCAATTAGTATCAACTGCTTTTAGAGTTATTTTTGTATTAGCACTAATGGCTGTTTTACCTGTCAGACTCATTACCATAATGTTTTATTAGAAGCTCTCTTGTTTCTGTTATGTTTGCATTAGCTTGCAACTATTCTGATCATTTCTGTAGCAGCATCTGATACGAATATTATTATAGAATTTGTATTATAATATTGTACTCTTTTCAAATACCTGTTATTACTGTGAAGTTCATATTAGCATTTTCATATTTTCATTAGATCTCTATGCTTATATTAGCCTCTTACAGTATTTTGTAGGTAAAACTTCTTTTTAGTGTTAATGCAGCATTTTATTGCCCACTAAAATGTTTATTAACAATGCAGTAACAAACCTCTGACGTTAAACTTAATCTGTTCTCCTTAAGTAGCCTACTAGCACACTTGATTTAGGCAGGAAAGAAAGCAGAGAAGCTGTGGAGAAGAGAAGAGAAGAGAGACCCACTACTGTATTAAACAGTTTATATGAAATGTTTGTTTGGGATTTGACACTGCTGGCCATTACATAACAATTATATAATAATTAAGTCATTTATTTACATATCC
>JAOEHI010027422.1:17500-25561 GCA_025447815.1 Percopsis transmontana
AGAGTCATAATGAGGTTATATTGTGATTCTACTCAGATTTAATCAAAGATATAATCAATCAATACATTTGTTGTGGTAATTATGTTGGTTGCACTGAGGTTTATAATACGGTAGTATTGTGTCATAATTATATTGAGATAGAATTAAGGTTCTAATAAGGTATTCATGTAACATTAGTCTTATATTTAGTTTGTTTTAATGTAATGATGAGTTTATGTTATAGAAGGTTGTATTGGAGTACAGTAACTATGAGGTTCTATTAGAGGAGGTTGTGGTAATTATGAGGTAATTATGAGGTAATGAGGAGGTATTGTGTTAAGAAGTAATACCACGTCTGGTGATACCACATTTTTACATTTTGAAGCTTTGCGTTAGTCAGCATTCAAACATTTAGTTATGTTTGGCAATGACAGAGGCTAAATGCTAACAACACTTAAGCTCTCTATTGTGTTAAGAGGTTGAATCGAGCTAATGACGAGGTTGTGTAAGGAGATCACATTCTGTTAAGGAGGTTGTATTGTGTTGTGAGGACGTTGTGAGGTTAACGAAGTTTAACAGGTCACCATCTGCTCTCTTTACCCAAAATGCACCGGGTCTGTGTGTATCATCTCCTGGGAAACACCGACTTTGTTTTTCAGCGAGAGTTCCTAGTTCCCCTCATTAACCATGTAGTTGATGTGTCTGGTGTGTGTGCGTGTGTGTGCATGTGTGTGTGTGAGAGAGTGCATGTCACACCAAGTCACATTCACAGAAAGACTTCCTTCTGTCCTTCCTTTATATCTCTACTTTCACCATTTTTCTTTCTTTGCGTTCTCTCTCTCTCTCCCTCTCTCCCTCTCAATTTCAATTTTCAATTCAAAGGTGCTTTATTGCCAGAGCAAAATCAACAAACTCTCCCTCTCTCTCTCTCTCTCTCTCTCTCTCTCTCTCATTCTCTCTCTCTCTCTCTCTCTCGCTCATGATGTCATTGATCTGACAGTTGCCATTGTCACCACAATTACGAACAGACAGAGCGTGTGTGATTGGGTGTGTCATCAGAACTGTCACCCTCCGTTTGGACATAGAAACCACTAAACTTACAGTCAGACCCTCTCATTCACACAAGACTGTGTCATAACCTCAGCCTGTCAGAACTGAACATCACTTCAGTTCCGACAGGCATCACTTCAGGCTGTCCATCGCCCAACGGGTTCTGTTTTAGAGTTCTGTTTTTTGTGTTTCTGTGGGCATTTACAGATGAAACAATTACTTCATTGTTACTGATTTTCAATCCACAACCCAACTCCTTCCCATGTTTAAACTTGTCATTCACTGTCAGTTCTATTAAACGCACTGTGGGGCAGTTTCAGTAGTGGATACACACCTAGTACAGATATCGTCGTCCGTCGCATCCTAAACTCGAGTATTACAATATTTCATACTGAAATAGCTACTGTTAGGATATACTAGCGAACTCAATAGCAGACGGAGATGCAGACCACTCAGGTAAGGGATAAACGTAATTTATTACAATAACTGAAATACAACTGGACCACGGCTGGATGCTGGTCCAGGGAAAAGCCAGGTAAGCACATTAGTCCTTGGCTGTAGGTAAGTCCCAGGCAAAATAGAAATGGGTAGTCTCTGATATTCCAAGGGTGCAGGAGTCTCCGTGGCAGGTCTCGGTGGTAGGCAGGGTACAGAGCGGGTACACAGGAGTGGACGGGAAACGGGAGTCACGACCAGACAGCTTCCTTGGCAGACAAAAGTAAACAGGAATTAATTATGAATCTTTCTCACAAAGGTAGAGAGCAAAAAACGAACCACTGACAGGTAAACATAGTCTACGTTCCGGCCCCGAGTAAATGAGGCTCCCAGTCTTATATAGCTGCTGACTGGACTCCAGCACACCTGACTCCACTCCTGTAATCACACACACGCAGAGAGGGGGGGAGGGGAGAGAGAGAGAATAGCTCCACAGGCAACAGACTTAACAGCTACCCAATTAGTAGTATATGTATATACTGTATGTAGTATAGAGAATTCTGAAACAGCTTCTGTCTCTTCAACATCAGCCCTTTCTCCATTCTCCTTCACTGGTGTTTTTCTTGGCAGAGCTTGAGGAGGCCCAGAAAAAGTGCCACCCCTGCTGGTACCGGTTTGCCCATCGCTACCTGGTGTGGGAGTGCGGGCCGGACTGGCTGAAGGTCAAAGCCCTGGTAAACATCATGGTGATGGACCCCTTCCTAGACCTGACCATCACCATCTGCATCGTCCTCAACACGCTCTTCATGGCCATGGAGCACTATCCCATGACGGACGAGTTCAACGGAATGCTGAGCATAGGGAATCTGGTAGGATGGAGGGATGGATGCTTGGATCGATGATAAAGACAGCAAACAAAAAAATAAATAAAACAGATTAAGTTTATAGAAAATAAATTCAAATTCAAAAAGGTACATACATTTCTTCTTCATATTTACATGCCTACATATGTACATAACATTTGTATGATTAACAACTATTAGAAAAGAGTTACATAATTTATATATGTATATAATTTTACTTAATATAATATAATATATTATTATACTTCCTATATATATTAAGTATATTGATTGCAGCATCTTACATTTACATTTACAGCATTTACATGTAGCAGATGCTTTTATTTAATGCGACCTAAAATAGGTACATTTTTCAATAGCTGAATAGGTCATAGTAAGCACATTCTGTTAGAATTACATCAGAATGTCATCAGGGCTAACTTAGTTATAGCTTTTACATCATATTGTACTGAACTTACTTATCATCTACTGTGTGTGTGTGTGTGTGTGTGTGTGTGTGTGTGTGTGTGCATCACCTGGTTAAGGTCCAAGTGTGTGTGACAGTTGAGTACCTCCAGGTGGTGTCTGTCTCATTCTGAAAGTGAAAGGTGACGCTGTATGCTAATTGGTTCACCTGAGGTGTGATAAACCTGCTGGCGTATCGCCATAGCGATCACACCCACACACTTAAAAACGCACACCTGCCCGAGTGTGTCCTGCCTGTGGGCAGAGCTAGCGGTTATTAATAGAAACAGAATAGAATTAAAATAATAGAGCCAGCAGCTGCAGGCTGGCCTTCCAATGCGATGTTCAATCTGTGAGGCAAGACCTCAAACCATACAGGCCATGAAGCAGTCTTAAACCACTTCTTACTGGACAGCCCTATTCCCAGTTCTATTCCAGTCCAGTTCATGTGTGCAGCCCTGAAAGGTACATTGAACTTGTGGTAAACCCACCACTCTGTACTGTGGCTTCCTTACCCTTAATATAAGGCCTCGTCTGCGTAGTGCATAATTGCTGTTGTTTATTTCACTTAAGGTTTACCTTATAACACAACAATTCGGTTATGTAAACCAAGACTTGTAGACATGTATATTTGTAGTTTTAGTAGTATGTAGTAGTTTCTGAGAAACAGTGGAAGTCAATGGGCACACATACATAAGAATGGATAGTTGTGCCAAGCAGTCAGCGCGAGGACCATGAAGTCCCTTTAATCCCAGTTCCAGTTCATATGTACACAGCCCTCACTGTAATTGATACATTCAAATACTAAATACAGACAAATGTGATTACCGTAATGCGTTACGTTGTAATGCGTTACACCCAACACTGCTGGCAGGATTGTGTGTGTGTGTGTGTGTGTGTGTGTAGCTGTTGTCACATTGGGGAGGTGCCTCGACTTTTACAAGTAGCAGGGACACACACAGACACAGAAACATGCACTGCTGTGCTGTGTTCAGTTTTGTTCAGGCTAATCTTCTCTTAAACAGTATGAAATGAAGAGATTCAAGGTGGCCGGTTCAAATCCCCTCCTTTTAACCTTGGTCTAACTTTGTGTGAATGTCTGTGTCTCAGGTGTTCTCGGGGATCTTCACAGCAGAGATGGTGCTGAAGATCATCGCATTAGATCCCTATTATTATTTCCAGACGGGATGGAACATCTTTGACTCTGTGATCGTCTGCTTGAGCCTGATGGAGCTGGGACTGTCTGATGTGGAGGGACTGTCTGTCCTGCGCTCCTTTAGATTGGTACCCACACACACACACACACGCACACACACACACAGTTCTTGTGTTCATTTCTTCATTATCTCAGTCTTCTGTCTGTATCTCTTTCTCTCTCTCTCCAGCTGCGTGTCTTTAAGCTCGCTCGCTCATGGCCGACCCTCAACACGTTGATAAAGATCATCGGGAATTCTATGGGAGCGCTGGGAAACCTTACACTCGTCCTCGCCATCATCGTCTTCATCTTCGCAGTTGTAGGAATGCAGCTCTTCGGAAAGAACTACCAGGTGGGACCTCCTACCTCTAATCATGACCTCTGACCTCCACTTCATACACAGAACAAAACAAGACGCGACGGCTTTGTACACTATGCGCACTATACCTACCGGTCCATTTATGTCCCTATCTAAGATATAGTACAGCTTCTTAAAGGGTGGATATAGTACAATACAGGTTTTGCAGAGAGACACAAGGTCCCCTTTTCCAAACATCAGGCCAAGTTGCAGTTTTTCAAATGACCAACCAGTGGCTAATGATTATGAATGAATGTCTCCAAATGGGCTGTTTACTTTAGGTTGTGAGAGGAGCCCTAGAAAAGGCATTGCCAAACATATTTACTATTTTTGGGAAAAGAAATGTCACATAAGTGTTTCGTAGACATCGGGTAATTTCAAATCACTTAGTGCACTGAGTGAACAGGTGCATGGGCCATTCTAATAGCAAAGGGTTACATATTTGTATTATTTTTATACAAACTTAAGGTACAAACTTATTAGTGCAATTCAGTTACAGTATAACAGGGTACATCCCGGATGGCATTTGTGGCATTGTGGATACATTTCTTGACCTTGATTCCAGAGAGTGCATGCCGTAGGCTGCATTCAAGACAGCTTGAAAATCTGAATAAAATTGGCTCCAACTAAGTAAAAAACAACCATTGGGCCCATGGTACCAGTCTTCTGAGTTCTGTTGATTGCAGCTCAGAGTGATGTCAGTTTCAGAGTATCAGATATTCAGATATTCTGAGGCAGATGTACAATTTATTTGTTCTGACTTCAAAGTTATCAGTGCATCAGGCCTGTACCAATGAGCCACAATGCACCTCAACATTTAACCAAATACTAACTGAAGTGGCAACAAACTAAAGCGTTGGGGTTTCCTTTAACCCTTGTTTCCTCTGAAGAAATAAGCTTAGATTCATTTGAACTAAAAACCTGTAAAGATCAAATAATGACGTAAATATGGAAAAGTAGTAAACAATAGCTAGTCACAATATTAGCTTTTTGTCTCCTCTCCTCCTCAGGATTGTGTGTGTAAGATTTCCAAGGACTGTGTTCTTCCTCGTTGGCACATGAAGGATTTCTTCCATTCCTTCCTGATCGTGTTCCGGGTCCTGTGTGGGGAGTGGATTGAGACCATGTGGGATTGTATGGAAGTGGCTGGGCAACCCCTGTGCATTCTGGTCTTTATGCTAGTCATGGTGATTGGAAACCTGGTGGTGAGTCACGTTTAACCCATCTGTCTGTCCCCTGGAAATGGTTGCCGGAAATGTTTCTGTGGATGTGTGGATGTTTCTCCTGTTATCTGTTTCTCTCTCTCTCTCACCATCTGTCTCTCTTATTCTTCAATTGAACAATTTGGGATCAATTCCAATATTCTCATGTATTGTCGGTTTCAGTGGCATTAAATTATTTTCTCCCCGCACGCACGCACGCACACACTCACACACACACACAGACACATCCTTATACTTCCAGCTTTTACCCTACCCTTAACCATGCCTCACCCTTACCCTCACCCTGTCCTCAAATGACATGAGATAGAGACTTTCTCTCTCTCTCTCTCTGTCTCTCTCTCTCTGTCTCTCTCTCTCTCTCTCTCTGTCTCTCTCTCTGTCTCTCTCTCTCTCTCTCTATCTCTCTATCTCTGTCTCTCTCTCTCTATCTCTCTCTCTCTCTCTCTCTCTCTTCACCTTTCACCTCCTAACATTACCATGTAAATCCATAATGTTGATGCTCTCTCTCTCTCTCCATCTTTTTACTCTCCTCTGTCTGTCTCTTGCTGTAAACATCCATGGAGGCGTGTGTGCATACGTGTGCGTGTGCGTGCTTGCGTGCGTGCGCACGCGTGTGTCTGAGGGAGTGTGTAAAACAGTACTTCTTGTCTGGCCTGTCACTTTGACTCAGGGAATCCTACTCAGAACACACACACACACACACACACACACACACACACACGCACACACACACACACTCTCGCTCCCACTGGGCTTTACACTTGAAGACACGCGTGCATGCACATCATTGCACATACACATGAATACCCCCCCACCCACACCCACACACACACACACACACGTGTACGCGCACACACACAATGGTTTGTCACAGAGATTTCCTTTCATCTGCTAACTATCTGTCTTCTCATCTTACACTACACACACACACACACACACTGTACAGCGGACAGCGTCTGTCTGTGTGTATGTGTGTGTATTCTTGGTGATTCATAGCAGGAGGTAGTAATAGGAGAAAGTCCTCTTATCTGATGGTCAATACACACACACACACACACACACACACATGCAGTACACACGTGTTCCTTTCAAATGAGGAAAACCAACCCTACAGAATTGTGTGCATGTGTGCGTGAGTCTGTGTGTGTGAAACAACCTTTAATTCATAATTCATCTCTCTCTGTTCAGTTCAGTTCAGTCTAGTGATTTGAACACGCTAACAGAGTGTCCTGTGTGTGTCTAGACAACAGAAAATCTGCCATCTCTCTCTCTCTCACACACACACACACACACACACACACACACACACACACACACACACACACACACACACACACACACACAAATATCCTGTCATTCCATCATCATCAAATACAGATATTGACCGAGTGGCCCAGTTTTATATCAGTCCCACTGTTATATAATGAGGAGCAGGGAATCTGGTGGATCCATGGAGCCAGCATGGAACTGCTGGTCCTTATGTAATGCAGCCAGCTGTGGCCTATTGACAACCCCGCAGGCTACACAGGGGAACCTTTGTGTGTGTGTGTGTGTGTGTGTGTGTGTGTGAGAGAGAGAGAGACAGAGAGAGAGAGAAACGTGTTGTGACTAGGGGATATAGTGTGGTCTGGATGCCATATCATCTGTTGTCAAGCACACAGTCTGAACACACCTCTTTCAATC
Source organism: Percopsis transmontana (assembly GCA_025447815.1). Taxonomy (NCBI): domain Eukaryota; kingdom Metazoa; phylum Chordata; class Actinopteri; order Percopsiformes; family Percopsidae; genus Percopsis; species Percopsis transmontana. Next base: position 24,731 of record JAOEHI010027422.1, read on the forward strand.
CAAACACACCTGTTTAATCCAAACACACCTGTTCAAATATGAAAATGCCTCTTTAATTGGAACACACCTGCTTTAATCAGAACTCACCTGTTTTAGCCTGAATAGTTCTGTCACTTTGGAAAACCTTGACCTAACTGTACAGTCATTGTAATGTGAACATGCTTGTTTAATGCCTGGAGCCCACTATAGTTCAGGATAAGACAGTGTTGTTTGTGCATTCTGAATGTCTGATAAATCACGTAGCCTATACTTCCTATACTGCCCAGACAGTTGCGGTCAAAAACAACGTTGCAGATGTAACACTCTCCAGTCACGTTGAACTATGACAAACAAGCAACAAGACTGTAGACTTTAGCGCACTTGAGGGAAAGTGAATGAGGCTCAAATAAAGACTTGGTTTGATGGGTTGTAGTGCTTGTTTCTTTGGGTGTCACATGGGGTGGCAGGAGCAGAGCTTCCATGTCTAGAATGCTGAGAGTCTACATGGTAAATGCCTGTAGTGGTGCGGCTTGTTGTTTGGTGTGAGAGGCCCCATGTTTTCACGTAGTGTGTTGCAGGCTTCAAACGGAACACGCCCCAACGTTGTGAATGGACCAGAGTAATGAGCCTCGTCTTCATAAGTGCTCCATAAGTGGCCTTGACACTAAACACCTGTTGTGAGGGGTTGTGTGCTGTGTGTGTGTGTGTGTGTGTTATTTAGACAGACACAGGAAACGGCTACATGATCCACCTGACCTAGACATTGTCACATAGACCACACGCGCGCACACACACACACACACACACACACACACACACACACACACACACACACACACACACACACACACA
>JAOEHI010027433.1:0-25558 GCA_025447815.1 Percopsis transmontana
ACATTAAGAAGGGTTCGGTGAATGCGCATATGAAACTGGTGGGGTTCAGTACATCCAACAAGGTTAAGAACCACTGTCCTATTTAGTGTAAAGCAATAACAATAATATATTATTATTCACAGATTATTCACAATATGCTAATAACTGTTATAAATGTGAGTTGACCAGTTTGGAGTAAAGTGTTTACAAATTGTAGAATAGAACTAAAGCCTTTTTCACAGTGAACCAGAAGTGCAACAGTAATCAAATAATCTTTCTTCCTGTCTAGCCTGTATTAAAGGGAATATGTTAATTCCCAAAGCCCCTGGAATCCCCAAAGTGTTTTAAATTAGTTTGCCAATATTAGACCTGATCTCAGGTTAAATTTGAACAGTGGTATGATGAAAAACCTGCATATTCTCAAAAGAACCTGCCCTAAGAGGTTCAACAAAACAGACATCATTTTCTTAAACATGTTTTTGTTGGACATGCAGTAGATATATAGATTATTGAATTAGATCTACTGCCATGGGAAATATGTTGTTACTGGGTAATCTCCAACAGCAAAGGGCTTTCTTTCAGGAAACTAAGGAATCAATACCGTGAACACAATGACCCAACATCCTTTTCACCTTAGGTGGATTAATTGTCCTGGTTGCTGTTTGGAATATAACGTTGTATTTAGTGACCATTCAGAACATACTGACCCATGATGGGTTGTTTATGTCCACTTGACTTTCCCATGTCATCCGTCAACGACCCTTAAAAAGGCAACAGTGTCTTAATGACACTTGATAAAGAAAAGAGAAACGACCCCATTTTAGCATAAACCTGAACAATGCAAAGAATGTTAGTCCCATTGGGAAATGGGTTGGAAAGCCAACATTACATAATGTATCACCTTGCAACCAGCAGCTGCAAGGTGCTATACTGTACAGTATACATATGACGCGGGCGGCAGAGTAAAGTTATAACAAAATGTTTATTACAAAGATTTACAGTACAATAAAACCACTGAAAGGAAGTGGGGCCAAAATAATACGAGGGGGACGTACTACAATGTAGGGGGAACCCCCACATTCCACTCCTAAGGGTCACCGGTGCAGGTGTTTATCATAGCAAAACACACCCACAGCTACACTGCAACTTCTGAACAAATAAAGGTGTGTTAAAGTGCACACTATAGCCATTAGCAATTGTACACCACATGCAGTGTATGGGAGGGACCCAGCTGACATCCCCTTTACAGTACAACTGTGTAAGCCTCCTCTCAGAGAAAAGAACAAAAACCTCCACTCCAGACCTATGGGTAGAACGCTATAGTCAGACCTACTGTATGGGTAGGAACGCAAAAAGACGGGCAATTAACAATGCATACATGCTTCAAAATACACTTGAGCTTATTCAAGAATTCAAATGTTCCGAGGTTTATCAAACGAGGACAACAAATTGAATGTTGCCAACAGAGAATCCGAAGCAGCAATCGGAGCAGCTGGGCATCCAAGGGTCAGACATCCTGATGTGATGAACCAAAGAGCTTCAGAGACAGAAAACCATAGAGCATCAATGTGGCCATGGCTATAGCGCCACAGAATTAACCTAGCCCTACACTACATAGGGTCAGATCACGGTTACTTTCAAAATGCTATTCGTTACATATAATTCAATCATATAGCCTTACTAAATTCAGTTCAAATGAGCAACATATTAAGAAAGCATAATTTACTTCTTAATTTGAATTGACACTTTATTCATACATGTAAGTAACAAATGACTGATTCTATTCATGCTTCCATGTACTGTATGTTTAATGGATTAGATATCTTCTATGTATCAATATTTAAGCCCCGTTACATCTATTCAGCTAAAACCCTGACCAGCTGAGGATTTGGGGTTGTGCAGCTCTCTGCTGGCATCTGCTTAATTTGTTCCTGCATCTATTTGGCTAGTTTAATCACTGAGCTGTTTCTGCCTACTGGCCAAATAAAGTCTGTCAAACAAACACGATACAGTTTTGTATGCATGGCAAGCAAGAATTACAGCAACATTCAAACTGTAGTGTTAAAAGAGGGGAGGAAATATTCACACGTTAGCATGGTAGGCTACTGATCTTAACATCTTAGCAATATCAGTGCAGTAAAAAAACAATTTTAACTTGTCCGTTTTTGGCCTTGGTTTCTTTGCCGATTCTGCTTGATAGAATACCCCTGAGGATGTAATGGGGCTTTCCACTATGAGAACAAATTGAATATTCAGTAGTAAGGAAGAATGTTAAATAAAATTTCTCTGAATGTTTTGTCCTGCTTTGCCACGTACTAGGAGGATGTGAACCCAAGCGCAGACGCACTAGCCAAGATAAATTCACAGGTAGATTTATTAAATCCGGTAGGCAGGGGTAAAACCAGAAGACAGGGACTAGTCGTGGACCGGGCAGGCAAGGATGGAGGGAGCGGTACAGGCAGGCGACAGGCAGCAGGGCGTCGGTTTACCAGGCGGGCAGACATGGGAGGCGAAGGCACAGACAGACGGCAGGCAATGCGGAATCTAGAGACCGGGCAGGCGGGCGGGCGAATGGGCGGGCGGGCGGGAGATGTGGGTTGGAAAGGCAGGAGCAGGCTATGGGGGAAACATGGAGACAGAGGGTTGGGGGATGATAATCGCTCGAGAGAATAGAATGCGGGAACGGGACAGACTACCCAGTATGGCGCGTGATTCGTGCCAAAAACCTACTGACCAACTGATCAACCGACCAAACGACCATCTTACTGACCTTCTAGCCAAACAACTTGATACTGCGCATTGTGTCATCAACTTTATTAACTGCAGCCTGTGATTGGAAGATGTTTTGGAAAGCAAAAACCAAACACAATTTTGTGAAATATATTTAATGAAAGCTATGTAATTTAGTCAGCTATTCAGAGTCAGATCTAGCTATAGGCTGTAGACCTGGGTCATGAGCAAAACCTTTTCATGCAGGACCAGGATTCAAATTCACAGCAAAAGGTTAAGGGAAATATAATGAACATTATCTACAAAACCTTCATACTCACAATGCAAACAAGGCACTATAAGGATTTTCACTATGCTTTAAGGTCAGAGTAGCCTGAGTAGCCTATATTTCTCTGTAAGCCGAGGCTATATTCCGAGATTCTAACTCAATTCAGCAAATTGCTCTATTCAGTGTTAGGTCAAAATAAGAAACTCGGACTATTGAGCTCACTGATCTCAAATATCAACACCCTTTCCCAGAATCGCAGACACTGAAAACAAGCCGTCTATACATACATGACCTTACATGTCACCAACATGTTCTATGACTTCAGAGCATGGAGCAAAAGTCAAATGGTCGGTCGGTCGGTCGGTCTTTGGCGCGAATCACGCACCATACACACAGGCACAGGCGTGACATGATTGTGTTTTATATACTACAATATTGTCAGCATCCAATATCATATGTTCTTAAACGCTGCCCGGATAACACTAACACACACACACACACGTACAGAGAGAGAGCAATAACGAGAGAGAGCAAGAGTGAACGAGAGGGAATGAGAGAGAGCGAGAGAGAGAGATCTCCTGCTAGGGAGATGGTGCAGGAACCGAGGGCGTGACATGATTGTGTTTTATATACTACAATATTGTCAGCATCCAATATCATATGTTCTTAAACGCTGCCCAGATAACACTAATAAGGAGGCTGTCTCATCTACTCTACATGTGGGTTAATGTCTTTAAAAATCACAAACCTTCATTTGGCATGGGATAAAGCAGGGTTAAAGGGAATTGCACCACCCTTGCGAAGACTTATTAGAAGAAGAATTATTAAATCTGATATGCACAGACTTGCAGTTATAAAGTGCTGAGATAGCTGAGTTTTCATAGATTCATAGATTTATTCCCACTCTTAAACTGATAAAACATTAGAAAAATGAATTTTTCTAATGAGAAGAATATCGTGGGCCTTCCAAATATATAACACATTAACTGACATTTACAAATATAGCCTCGATAAGTGTTAACCTCACAGGGATGTTTTACATAAAACTTGAGACATATTCATACTTTTTTTTAGGAGCAATTACAGTGACATTTAATCCATTTTAATGGTTTCAGCCAGACTTCAAAATCTGAGCTCCAAATTTAACTAAATTTCCAACACCAGAAATGTAAAGGAATGGGAAACATGTGGAAAAAAATGGAAAAAGTGTTTTGATTGTGATGCGTTTACCGCAGAGCCTTCCTCCATTTACTTGATTAAGGCTACAGTTGAATATGAATGTGGATGTTAAGGCCAGTACAATAACCAATTTCTGGATGACAGAAGAGTTTCCAAGGCATCTGATGATATGGAAATTCAATTTAAGCAAACATTTTTGCTTTAATTATGAGATAACCTACATTATCCACACACTGCATTGCAAATCCCCCTGCTTCAATAAGATTCTTACAATTCCATTAGACATAAATGGCAGATTTGAAGATGCGTCTCAAAATCGGTAGCTCTTAGGACGAAGACTCGCGTCCTCAACTTGTGACGCTAATGAAAAAAAAGTATTAAAAAATATTTGTTACTGTGTGGTTGGCAACTAAAATTGTCTGTCAGTATTGTCTGTAGGGATGTTATTCAGGTGTAGTTTTGTTTAAACATCATGCCAACAGCACACCGCGTGTTGGATGGTTATTGTGGGAGTGGGGGCGTGGTTTAGCTCTGATGCAGGTGGGAGGGAACGTGTGGAGGTGTGGTTCACGGGGCTGAGAGGCAGGTGAGGGCAATTACTAATCACCTGTCTCTTTTTTAAGCAATGAGTGAACACAGCTGAGGATACGGCCGGGAAACAGACCGAGGAGAAAGAGGGCCATCAGCCGAATAGGCCCTGTGTAAACCATGTATGCTGTTGTGTCACAGGCAGTGTAAGCCCTGTGTGTGTGTATGTGTGTGCGTATGCGGGTGCGGGACAACGCAAATAAAACCCGTGCAGAGCACGGATAACTCTACCCAGCATCGTGTGGACAGTGATTGTGTGCCACAGTTATATAAATCCTCATTATGTATTTATGTTTCTCTGTCAATTCTGTTGTCTCACTCGTAAGTATGAGTCATGTAAGAATAGGTGAGCAGGTACAAGGAGACGCTGTCAGGATGACGGGGGTGTGAACCCAGGTTCCACCAACTGATGGTTGGCGATCTCACCCATCATCATATTGACATGACATGTAACAACTGATGTCAGCCTTTTTGCTGGAGTGTTTTCCACCCAGCCGGTTCACATTCCAAAGACATAGTCACCTTGTGGTTAATTAATAGTGGTCATTGAGTTTGATTACAGGTTCTCCTGACACTACAACTATTATGAATTTTCAGTGGTCAGTCAGCAAGCATGGATTATTTAATAGTGTAACTGTCTACACTTTTTCTTTTCATTTCACATTTTAAAAGGGTTTATGCATGCAGTATGTGCCATGTGCCAGTCTGACCAAGGCCAATTGTTTAGAAACTTTCTCTGTAGTGCGAGAATGTTTTGAACAAGCTGTGTAGCCAGTCTGTACAAAGGTTCTAACAAGTGCACAGCGGAGGGCATGAAAAGCGGGCTGTTTGTGACTGAGAATAAAAGCCCTGCTGTGTGTTTTTGAAGATTGTTTATTTATTTCATAGACAAAGCATAGCCTCTGACATATTGTACCCATTTGCAAACGTAAATAAACCCCCAGAAAGACTCATTTATAACAACAGTAGCTGTAAAGTAATATACCTTTAGCCCCTGAAAGAGTTTATAGCACCTCTCATGGCCCGCATGGCCCACATGGCCACATCCTGGGCTTTGTTCTGTTCTAAAGGCAGGTTGTCTCAGGACCGTCCTTGACACATATTTTGCATTTAAATGCTAAGTAAACATCTTTGTTTAAACATCAATCTTTACAAATTCAAGATTTGTCTCCCAGGCTAGGATGCCCCCAGATCCTGAACAGAGCTCTAGGCTAAGCCCCTAATGTGTATAAATGCTACAGGTGTCCCTGGTGCACCTCCCAGGTGGGTTTCACCCGCCTCTTAGAGAGTTAATGCAACAGGAATTTGCCACTTGTGTGACACACAAGTGAGAGTGAGTCATATGTGGGTCATTTTTTTATAGCAGCTGTGTGGTTTGCCACACATGAATTCCCATATGTTCAAAAAGGTCTGCAGTTGTCCTAAAGCTTTGCCCACAGACGGCACAGCTGTGCTCTTTCTCCCCTGTCTGAAAAACTGATTTGCATATATTATCTTCTAGTGACATTTCACCCAATGTTTCAACCCTTAAATGGGCACGAACCCAGTGTTGGAGGGTAAACCTCTCTGACCTGGAGTTTCTATGGAAACCACAACCCCATGTTTCTCTTTCAGTGACTTTATCCTCAGGACCATGGATTTGAAATGACGTATTTGAAGTGACACCCACTTCAAATTAAATACATCATTACTAAATAAAACAGAAAGATGCATTTTAAGGTTGTCATGTTTAGTTTCTACATATCATTTTGTAACAATGCTGAATATATATTTCCTAGGTTTATTTGAAGTAGGAAAAGATAGATGGTGACTTTGTGATAGTGTTTTTTTGAGTTGCAGGTGGAAGTTTCTGATTGGAGACTACTGGCACTTTAAATGCACTTTAAAATGGCCTCCGTTAATGTGACTCCTCTTTTGCCTGGCTGTGCTGAGTATCAGACTATGCTGCTTAGCGATTGCTGACCTAGTGTTTTTTGATGGATCTTTGTTGAACTAATGTAAATATCTTCTAAACCTGCAGTCCGGGTAGCTGTAAGGGGGAGAAGCCCTTTGTTTTAAATCTCCTTTTCTCATGTGTATGTTAGGGAGGTAGCTAAGATGCCTGTCTTTTATTTGTTTTCTTTTTTGGTTTAGCTTGGAGGATCATTTCCTAGTTCATTTTGTTTGTTTTTTGGGGCCATGGTCCACCTTATGCTTATTTTTACCCTAATTGATTAATAAATCAATATATGTTGATTTATTAATACCTCAGGCGGAAGAAGAGACAGATTTCAGCACACCTGCTGACATCATCAGGACAATAGTTCGGCAAAAACTAAAAAGCCAAGTCAGCACAGATCTGACCCGTTGTGAGCTTATTGCTTGTGTGCGAGCTGGCACACAAGCCTTTTCTATAGTAACGGGCCCACACCCGAAAGGCAGCGTGGACCGCTGTCACTGTCTCTCCTTAAACTGCAGTTGTACCAACTTCCTGATGACCTCACCGCCAGCTGACTCTCCAACGACGCAACAAGCCTTCTCAACGCCCAACCTCTAATTCTATTTCTTCTTTTACATTCTTCCCGCTTTTTGTAGCAGGTGTAGTTAGTGAACTAGGTTGGTTAAATAATCCTTTAGTAAAATAAGTAAGAAATCGAATCTGGCTAATGCATGCAAAAGGTTGGCTTCCCATATCCACCATCTGAGAGACTTTATTCTGTCTGGCATTGTTTCTGTTTCATATACCAGACAACAATTCACTCCTGTCTCACCATTCTAAGATTTTTGATGAATAAATCAATTTTAAACTATCAAAAATAGTATAATTTCTGAGAGAAGGATCCCTGTGCCTTAAAACAGGGTGGTGCTCCGAGGTTTATAAATAATGAAAAATCAAATATTGAGACTTATTCATATCCAGGATATAAAGGTTGACATTATCCTGAATGGGTTTTCCAGTTAGGATGAGTCTTCCTATTCTGAATGACTCAGGTATACTACTCGTCCACTCTCAACCTGTGTTGGATGGGATTCCCTGCAGCCCTTTTCTTGCTCATTTGAGGTGCATGGTTTGGGGGCACCTGTTAGGTTTAGCGGCTTTCTAAAGGGGTAGTGGCTGACGCTGGTTTTGTCCATAGTAATGTTACATAGAATATTTTGAACGTAGTCTTTAATTTAATCATCTGATCCGTCCTGTGACTATAGAGCTCTTCCTCTTTTGTCTTCATCTTTAAAATGTAGGTTCCTGTTCACCGTTTCGTGTTTCCAAGTGACAAATTTGGTATTTGTTAATGATTTTAGTTGTTAGCATTAGCATTACCCTCTGAAAGGAATAGGGTGCTAATGGCCTTGGATTATACAAAGGCTTGGAAGAAAGAGTACTCTGTCTGCCAGTTGAGCTGTTTGTCCTCTAAGCCTGTAAGTAGCCTTTAATATTCTGTATAGTATAAGTAGATTGCACTGTTATCTAGGTTGATTTGCTCGTGAATTTGTTAAAATTGCTTGCTAAGTGAAGCCAGCCATTGAAATCCAGTTTCAGTTGGCTTAGCTTTGAAAGTAGCTTGATTAGAAGGATCGTGGGGCCTAAAAGGTTGTCCAGAAAAAAATATTCCTTCTTTCTACTCTGTTAGATCAGCTCTAAGAATATTAAGCACTTTGCAGTTAGCACTAATTGACTGTTTAAAGAGTGAATGATAACTTTCGACTATTGCAATCAGGCCAGCTGACAGTCTTGCATGGGCCCGGGACAAGATAATCTCAGATGGGCCCCCCCGCGCCCAGATCTCTCCTTTTCCCTTGCTCTTCCTCTCCTCTGCTCTTCCTCTCCTCTGCAATTTTTTCCACAAATAGGCCTATTTTAAATTTAAAAAAAAATCTATAATTTAATGAGGGCCCAGTTCTGGTCCCCCCCGTTACCCTGGGCCCGGGACAACAGACCCGTTTGTCCCCCCCTTGCAATTATTGCAATTATTGACTATTAAAGTGTTACATGAAGCTGCCCTTATTCTAGGAGAATGATATTTGCTTGCAAAAACTGGTGGTTAACCAGTTTAACTGTTGACAAATGTACTAATTGTAAGTCGCTTTGGATAAAAGCGTCTGCTAAATGCCGTAAATGTAAAGAAAGTTCCCTGTAAATAATAGCATGTTAGACCATCCTGATCTTACGAACACTCTCTTTCACTCTGCTAGTGTCAGGGATCTCCCTCGTTCGGCTTAGCGGTCCCCTCCGTTTTCTCGCCATCTAGCGATCGCTGTCTCGGCTGCGCTCTAGCGCTCGCTCGCTCCTCTCTCCTCCCCTCCGGTGTGCGTGCTCGCCAGGTGCCATGAGTTGGGGCTAATGACTGGGACTGGGCCGTTCTGGGAGACTCACCGCCAGAGTGTTAGCTATTCCTTACGTGTTAGTATCTCTCCAGCGTTTCTCTATTAGCGATTATTTCTCGATAGCCCCGTCCTCCTGTCTACCTCGCCATCTCCGGACTGCCACGAAGCCTACCTACCGCCTTGCTGCCTTACCCTGCCTGTACTGTCGCCTGATCTTCTGCCTGCTCGTTCTGATCCCCCCGCCTATCCCTGGATACCCCTCTTTGCCTGTCCTGGCCTGACCGTGATTAAAGTCTGTTTTGTTCTACTTAAGACGTGTCTGCGTTTGAGTTCTCGGGCCCAGCCTGACAGCTAGTCAGTCTAGAGCCCCTGAATAAAGAGTTTGGGTGGGCGGTATAAAGATTCTATTATGGTATACTGTATGTAATTTTATAGCACGGTAATGGTACATAATTATGATAATATACAATAATTTTTCTAAAAATTCAGTTAAGAAATTATTTATTTCAATCGCTACCGACTAATTTCTAAAATAACATTAAAATAACCAGGCCCATCAGCATCCAGTTAAGTTGATGACAAGTGCAAGAAAAAAACAACACTTAAATTAAATGTGCAGAGAGACCCTTCAAATCTATTTGGTTTGGCTTTCATCTCAGATGAAACATATGAACCATACAGAGAATGACTGAAAGCTTCAGTATTTGCAGAATTACCAACCAACCAACCTGAGCTCACTATTTAAATTACATATGAGAGAACATTTTAAAGATATACTTCAGCTGTCATCATTCACTATAGTAATTTAACTTGAAATGTCATTGTTAAAATTTAAAGCACCTTGACATTTAACCTTAATTTAGATTGTTAATTTTAATGATTAAGGATTAATATTACCTGGCAATGACATATGCAGAGTAAAATACTAGTAGTAGCCTAAATATTTCTAATTTTGGCCAATGTAAACATAGTAAAGACAATCTCTGTCATGTGTATCAAACTAAATGTGATCATTTATTTGTCATTAGCTTATCTTGTGCAGCATGGATGCAACACTTCTTTTCCTTCCTAATCCTTGTTCTCTCAAATTTGTGATCAGAGAAAACATTTTTTTTATGTATTTTTATGTATTATTAATCACCCCTTCTCCCACTCGCTCAATAGATCATGAGCCAGGAAAAACTCATATAAAAAATTATGTAGAATCTGGGGCAGGATAGTCCAGTGGTCTGGGTGTTGGACTCCCAGTCAGAAGATTGTAGGTTCAAGCTCCCTAGTTGGCCTAGCTGAAAGCATCCTTGAGCAAGATGCCCAACCCCTATCTGCTCCATGTTTTGGATAAAATCTTAATTGTAATCTACACATACACACACATTTAGCTGAATAGGCCTTTAATAGAGCCTAACATTGCCAATTCATCACACACATTTCACAACAGTGGGCTACTGGACTGATTAATCTCTCCATCCTCAATAAAACCGTAGACTATTCTTCATCATTCCTAATTGTGTTATAATAATCTCTTTTCTCATATGAGTAATAGCCTAAATACAACATAAATTAAATGTGTTCTTGCATAAGTAATAACAAAACGCAACCTCTATCTCCATTACGCCCCGACCAGAAATAATACACTACAGTAGGTCTATACACTTCTTAAATGGATTCTCAACACAAATGAAAGGCATATTTATAATCCACAGTAGTATAAATGTATCCAAAATTAAACCACTAGAGGGCGGTAGTAAGGCTTTCTGTGTGTGTGTGACCTGAACAGAAAGTAATAGATCAGCATGTCACGAGCCAACACAGGAAGTAGCCAAGCAGCCGCTCTAAGCTAGACGAAGTGAATATGGCTAGATGAGCATATCTCATGCAGACGGACTATTGGAAGTAATCGCACAAAATACAATATAAAATATATATTGTCGATCCGTCTCGAATGATATACAAATTAATGTAACCGACATGGCAAAATCTCTTGTGATCACAATTTTAATTTCCTTGTTATCGCAGGTAAGTTAATAGATGAAGTAAACTGTCTTTCTTTAGCTAATGATAGGCCAGGCCTTATTGCAATATTGAATGTCAACAAACATCACATGGCAGCCAGTAGTGTCGTTACTAATGCAAAGATTATCAAATATTTTTTAATACGAGTTGTCGTATGTAACGTTAACGTTACACTGCCACACAAAGGCAGCGACGCGGTAATCAAATCCACTGGGTAAAACGACCTAAGTTATCTACGGTAGCTATAGCCTATTTTACTTAAAACAGTGAGACATAACTGAATATGAGTACGGTGGTTTCCCAACGGTGGTTGAAGTGGTGTTTCGGTAGACTATGGCTCTTCTATCAAATGATAGGGAGCTGAAACCCCAAAATACAAGTTGAACGTTTCATATTTATATATAAATAAAATAAATGACTTTAAGCTCATTTAGTATCAAAACCATAAAATACAAACCCCAAAACAACTAAAGTGTGTTTTGTCTGTGCCATTACTAAATGAAATAATGTTTGACCACGGAATTGAAACCAAACACAAAATAAACAATGTTATGTTCACAAAAAGCCATTTTGGGAACTGTAACTGTCAACTTTCAACTTGATGTTAAAGATCATACCAGTGATGTCATAAGGCTGCACAGCACTAACAAATTCCAATTTTGGATACAAGCAGCTTAAGTGGAAATTCGAACTTTCTATGTTCTAATGCTTGTAAAACATTTCTATTCCACCAGATAAGTTGTCAAGAGGCAATCTTGCATGTTTCGAATGGAACTGGATATAAGGAATATTGCCTTGTTTACAATCGCACCTGGACACCCTTGTCTCAAACTCTCGAAAACGCAGTAAGTATTAATTCGCTTTGGAGCAAGCTTTCACAACAACCAACAACAGTGATTTAGGGATTCCCAGAATTCCATGGTCACTTTCACTATTTTACCAGCTAAATATCATTTTTAGAAATTAAGAGAATGGATAAATGTAATTAAAATAGTATCCTGAAATTTTATCACAGTTGAGTGTATTTTTAAGCCTTTACCACATTTTTGGTTAGTGCTTAATAGTATATTATAACAGTGGTTCTCAACAATTACCCAAAAAAGTATAAATATATTCCCCAGAAAAATAATTGTAATTTAAAACAAATTTCCTGCATTTCTACACCCCCTAACATCTTGGTTTAAGACAGTGGTTCTTAACCTTGTTGGATGTACTGAACCCCACCAGTGTCATATGCGCATTCACCGAACCCTCTGCCAAACCCCTAAGGCTGACTCACCGAACCCCTGGGGTTCGATCGAACCCAGGTTAAGAACCACTGGTTTAAGACAAGAAATAGCCACCTTTACTAGTCTAGATTAGTTAGATTGAGGTTGTTGTGACAACCAAGAATGCATCAGGAACCGTATTTAATTGGGTGGATCAGGACAGAAAATTATTATTAAACCAATCTTCAAGGACAAACAATATTTAAAAAATGAAATAGCCTCACAACAAATCACAGTATGATTTGGATAATTAAACCTGGTTAAACAGCGTTAAACCTAAAGGTTGCTATTCTCAGTACTCACAAGGCCATCTTCAAAGTCTAACAATTGCAACAAAGTACAAACAACGGATCAAGGACAGAGCCTACAGTAGGCCAATTGTTCATCTCATTGTCCTACCTGAGATCCCTGATGACGAAGCATGATTGTAGATGGATGGTTATTGGCCTTCCCAGGGAACACATTTGCTATCAAATGTGGGGGCGGCAGAGAGGTTAGAGAGGCCAATGACTATAGCTATAAATCTAAATAATGTGATGATACATTTTACTCAAAATTTGAAAATATTCAATAGTTTTTTATTATTATGATTCATATTATTTTGAAGCATCCTATGACCCATTGGTAGGTTCCAACCTACAATTTAAGAACCACAGCGCCTCAACAAGCATTTGTGTGGCTCCAAGTAGGTACCCAACTGAAATGCTATAAACTGTTAATGTCTCATCCTTCTGTTGTGCTTTCTTGTTTCCAGATTCCATATCCACTAGTGAGTCTGACATCCACTTTGCTATGTGATTCCTCGGGTGTCACACCTGAGGTGGTGAAAGGCAAGGCTCTGGTGGTGATGAGTGGAAATTGTAACATCAGCCAAAAAGCCTTGGTCGCTCAGAATCTTGGGGCTGCAGCGTTGCTCATTGCCAGCAACACAACCTTGGTAAAACACTTGATAATCCTTGATTCCTTTTTATAGATGTGGTGGTACAAATAGTTGAATTAGTTGTTTTTAGAGATGCAATGTAGTCAAGAAAATTTATTTGACAAGCTTTAGTCAGAGACATTATAGAAGAGACAGACCACTTAAAGAATCCTGAGTAGAATTCTATGGGAGAAGTCCGTAACGCCAAAGATGGGGTTACGGACTTATGCACATATCCTTATGACCGTTGAAAGTGCAGTTATGGCTCTCTCCCAATTCATTTAGATGGGGGCCTGGTCTCCTAATATAACTGTCTGCGGGCGTTACCAAGATGGCTGCAGAGTGGCCAGTCTCTTATTTATTGTCTCTGGTTTAGTTTATGCGGGTCTAACAGAGTTTTGTATTTGCATCTGATTCATAGAAAACTCCTTCAGCCAATGACTCAGACTATGCGAAGGTCAACATTTCTCTAGCAATCATGAGATACAGAGATTTCCTGGAAGCGAAGCAGGTCAGTCAACACAAGTGAACCTTTCTTATACATAGGCTTAATGGTACTGGCAATGCACACTGTCATTATTAACCATTAAATAAATATTGAAGAATACATCACCCGATAATCAGTTTCTCACCTGACACAGTCTAGAGTTTTTTTATTTTTTTCTTACCGGGGCAAGAAAGCAACATATTATAGCGGTCGGCTATTTCTGTAGAACCATATGTCATGAGAGCCATGAGATATGTTATGAGAGCTTTGGAATGAACAATCTTTATTATTATACTAACTATGTCTTCTTCATGCACAAAATGTTTCACAAGCACAATGTTGGTGTAATTAAAAGATTCGTAGAATTTTCTTTATATGCGCGTGTGCATTGCTGCGCGTAACGCTTGTATGCTTCAACCATCTCCGGGTATAGTGGGGGTCGCGAGTGTCTGGCACTGTTATTTGGGGGTTGAAAAGTTTGGGAACCCCTGGTCCAGACTGCTGAAGGAAACATGTTGTGCTGTTATTCCTTCATTATAGTTGTATCCATGTCAGATCAAATCTTGTTAATAAGGGATCAGCTTCAAACATCTGCAAAACAGCATCACAATGTCTGTTAAAACTTCTCAAGTTACTCATGCAATATAATCCAAATCCCTGATATCCACTCAAATGGTCAGTATATCCCAAACACTTTGAATAACTGCATAAGAGAAGTTTGGCAAAAAATATCAACGTTCTGTGTGCATTAACTGTTCCTTTTTTGTGTGTGTGTGTGTGTTTGTCTTTTCAGATGTTTGGTAAAGCGATGCAAGTAAAGCTGTATGCTCCACCGCAATCAATGATTGATCCAAGCATCGCTGTCATGCTACTGATTTCTATTTGCACGATTGCCTTGGGAGGATGGTGGAGTGGGGCATGTGAGAGGTGAAGCAACCTCACTACATATATTGCGTGTTCCCAGCTCAACCACCTGTTTATGGGGAATTATCACTTAGAACGTGTTAACTGGTTGAGAGTGCTGACACACGTACGGCAAGGGTACTGTATTTGAATTTCTGATATTGGGTCTTGACATACTGTACTCGAGTTCACCAGTAGATGGCAGACTTGTCCTACTGTACAGCCTGTTGTTCAGTAGTGTCAAACCACAATATTGAAATCACACTATAATTCTCAAAACTAATACAGAAGCGCTATTCACAGAAAAAATAAAGGCCTGTGGCATCAGGGCTGGACTAGGCTATTGGATAGTCTAGTCCTACTAAATAATTATGTTTAAATTCTGTTTCTAAAATAGTATTGTGTATAGGCAATATTGTTTTATAACCATTCTTTTAGATTTGAAATTTGTTTAACAAAAATACATAAAATACATTTACATTTACAATTACAGCATTTAGCAGACACTTTTATCCAAAGCGACTTACAAGTAGTACATTTGTCAACAGTTGAACTGGTTAACCACCATTTATTGCAAGCACCATTTATTGCAAGCAAATAACATTTTCCCAGATTAAGCACAGCATCATGTAACAAGGTTACTTCACTTATGCATGCATTTTTAGAACATTACTCGAAAGTTATCATTCGCTTCTCAAAACAGTCAATAATTGCAATAATCTAAAGTTATCATTCATTCTTCAAACAGTCAATAATTGCTAACAGCCTAAATTCTGGCAAAGTGCTTAATATTCTAAGAGCTGATCTAACAGAGTAGAAAGGAGGAAATGATTATTATTCTTTAGTTTTTTTAAAGGGAGGAAAGGAGGATAGAACAAGGATTGTTATAGTGTTTGTGGGATTGGTGCTATAAAATATAAATGAGTGATGTTTTTCTTTTGCCAGAGCGCGTCTCAAGCCTGCCACGACTGGTGGAGGCCGAGGTGAAAGCAAAGCAGAGAGCGGGGATGTGTTCCTCTACTCGCCCCTCAAAGTGGTGATCTTTGTAGGCCTGATGTGTGGCATGCTTGTCCTTATGTACTTCTTCTACAACATTCTGGGTGAGTGGAACCCGCACACGGCTCACGGATGCGTCAACATCCAGCGTGCTTGCTTGCGGCTGAAGTGAAGTTTTTTTTTTTTTTCTACACTTTCTCCTCAGTGTACATCATCATTGGCATCTTCTGCCTGGCCTCCGCTACAGCTCTGTTTAGCTGTCTGGATGCAGTGATGGACCTGATGGGCTGTGGCACTTTAAGGTATAAGCACAACTTAAAAATGTGGGCAATTTTAAAAATAAAGATTTCTGTGCATCGTGTATGTTGAAAATTAGGTCGCCTGTGAAGTGATTGCTTGCCTGTTCTCGTCTTTTTCTTCTGTGTGTGTGTGTGTGTGTGTGTGTGTGTGTGTGTTTGCGTGCGTGCGTGCGTGCATGCACGTGTCTTTCTCTAGTTTCTCCGTTCGTGAGCACACCTTCTCTGTGAGGTCCCTTATACTTGCTGCTGTGTGCATCAGTGTAGCTGTGGTCTGGGGCGTCTACAGGAACGAAGACAGGTACTGTCTGCACAAACTCGTGGCATCTTTTTCCCAGACAAACCGGCCGCCCAGAGCACCCGCAATGCTATGGGCGGCAAAACAGGAAGTGGTTCCTGGTTAAAATAGTCTGGGCTGTTTTTAAATATGTGCGTAAGCAGCGCTGCTGTTGGGACTCCTGCTGTGTGCATTGAGTTTTGTAAACCAAACATTTGGACCACAACTTCCACAATGACCTCGCTGTTTGGGTGGATCTATTCATACCAGTTCTAGCTATTTAGAGCCTACAGTCTAGATTTGTTACCTGCCATTGCCAGAGGTAGTGTGTGGGTCGTACACTGGCAGAAAATCACAGGAAGTACTGCTTTTTGCCTCTCTGCCATTGCAAAAGCTACACAAGTGCAGTTGCGTTCCACGACCACACGGTGCTGCCAACATGCCAAAGTCAATCAACAGTTATCTGAATGTGTTGAATGGCCCCCTCGTTGACACCTACTGCACCAGAGGATGCATTAGTCTAGTAAGGTTGTATATTTGTAGTCCCGTTAAGACTACAAAACTTTTGTAAAAGCCTTTTCTACTTGTAGGTGGATCTGGATCTTGCAGGATCTCCTTGGCGTTGCTTTTTGCCTCAACTTCATGAAGACCATCTCACTGTCCAATTTCAAGGTCCTTCCGCTACACTCACCCCACTCGTCTCCCATATACCCCTTTCTGCCGATCTACTATTCCTACAATATGCACATATTGCCATTGTGCTGTAATCCTGACTTTTGCCCTTTCCATTGCTTGTAATGGTGGCGAGTAGTGGTCAATTAATTTAAAGGGATTGGCGTGTAAAAATGTCTACGGCTATTCCAGAGCTAATGCACCAGACCTTGGCTCATTTTCACCAGGAACGATATAAATAATTTTTGTCTTTGTAAATGTATTTTTTGTAATATTTACATTACTTGTTCTTTCTTTATTACCTGACAGATCTGTGTAATTTTACTGAGTCTCCTGCTTGTATATGATGTCTTCTTTGTCTTCATCACACCATTCTTCACTAAGGTAAAAGGAGTTCCAACATGTATTACACTTTTCTTTTTACACTTGTGCTGCTGGTCACCTCCCTGACTAATAGTGCAGTCTGAATAATAGTGGTTTGCTTTTATGAACTGCAGGATGTGTGATAGGAATACCTTGTATATCTCTCTCTTGCCCCCCCCCCAACAGAATGGAGTAAGCATCATGGTGCAGGTTGCTTTGGGTCCTGATGCGTCTGGAGAGAAGGTAGGACACTGATTTTAAAACCTTCTATAGGGGGAATTTCACCAAAACTCTCACCTCGTGGCCATATTCAAATAAATGTTTATATAAATGGTACTGTGCGATGCTGGCAGAAGAAAACTGGGTGAGTAGTAATTAAGATGTACGCAAATGTTACCAAATCTTTTAATACAAAGATATAAAATGAACAATTGGCAAACACGTTATGGCAGAATAGAATACAGAAATTCCCTAAACTACTTTAGAAAAGAAAAAAAAGTTTAGAAGTTAAAGGAATTAAATGTTTTCGAGCCAGTATAATCCTACTGTCTAACCCTAAAGTTTTGTTGGAATTCCCCCTCACGCCTGTTTTAAGTGCACTGGCTTTATTAACACCAGCTAATCTGAAAGTGTTGAGCAATATGTTGATGATTCCCGGAGTTAGACAGACAAACTAACTGTCCGTTGGGGTTGGGCGGGCTTTGTCGCAGACACAAGGTAACATGGTTGAAGTCCCTGCTGAACCCCAGCCTCCCTCTGAAAAAGTAAGGGTTACTACCTTACCCATGCTACATCACTGTGTGGGTGGGGGGCTTAGGCCTTTAAAAGGCTTTTAGGATACTTGGCGGCTAGGCTTATATTCGCTCGTAGGATACTGGAGGGTGCAGTCCAAGTTTTTTTTCAATTTCTTTATCTTCAGCAGTATTAGTACTGATGGGATTTACCTATATTTGATATATAGGTCTACTTTTTTTAATAGATAGATGTAGACCAAGTAAATACATATTCATGTATCTACTTGGTTCACCAATGCTACCAGTCTCCCCGGTGTCCTGTTAGCATTACAATGCATTTCTTTTGTACTTCTTTACGGGCATGCTTTGTTCACAGGCCCTGAAGCACTAAAGCCTGAATACTTTTTTATTAGCCTCATCCAGTAAAGCAGGGCAAATACTCACATGATTATCAGATGATTGGGGGGGGGTGCGGGGGCAAAGAATAGCCTATATCTTGACAGCTCGTATTCCCTGTGTTAATTTACTAGAATTAATGAAACCTGTCTTTTTTTTATTTTTTTTTATTAATAATGCCTTTTGTAAGAGTTGAGCTTGGGTGTTTCCATAGGCATGAGCATTGTGCGTTATGATTGCTTGATTATGCTGTTAATAAGCTCTGTTTAAATGTGTATGTATTTATATATTTCAAAAGATACAGGTATTTTTAAATTCAGTCCTGTTTTGCCTAAAAGACAATTGGCAATGCATTTCTGCATTAGTGTTTCGCTTGGTGATTTAAAGTCGTATAAAACACACTTTCTAATGTCGGCCCACTTCTATTAATTGGAAAAAGTTCAAATTTGACTAGAGGAGGATTTGATTGCCTGGAAAATCAACCAATAAAAAGTAATCTCTATGCCTTGGTTCTCCTCTTTAGCTTCCAGTGGTGATGCGAGTGCCACGGTTCTCTGGCTGGTCCCAGAACCTGTGTGGGATGCAGTTCTCCATTCTGGGCTACGGAGACATCATTGTCCCAGGTGAGCTCAGAGAAAACCAAAACCTTCCATTACGCTTAAATATATAGCAAGGTTTAGCTGTTGTTTGTGAGTTTTATAAGTAAATAGTAGATATTATGAACAACTTTGACAGTTGGTTAGCTTGGGTACCAGACTTGTTAGCAACTCAGCATTAGCTGCTAGCTCTTCTAGATTCTCGCTGCTTGCCGTGTTTAATCAACAATAGAAATTAATCTCAAATGAAGCACTACAACAGTTTGATTGTGTGTACCAAACTAACTTGAGAATATATACCAAATTGTTCATCGTTCACTCCAAGTACTATAGTTGTCTGAGATCTCACATTCTGGGTCTTCAATGGTCTAACAGGTCTGCTGGTGGCCTACTGTAGCAGGTTTGACGTGTGGATCAACAGCCGCAAGAAGGTCTATTTTGTGAGCTGCTGTGTAGGTAAATAACGGCTTCTTTCTCACCCAAACAACGTATCGGTTTGCATTCCCACTAAGACCTTGTTATTGAAGAAATATGAATAATACCTTGATTCAAGTCCTGATTTATGATTAAATGGTGCAAGATATCTGTATTGCACACATGTAACTGTTTATATACTGTAACCCATGTACAGTATATAAGATTGAAAGTTGAAATACATATGTTATTCTATTATGTTATATGGTTAGTCTTTTTTTTTTTTTTTATGTACACACCTATGGCACTTCAATGCACTAAGGGTAATTGAGAAATGTTAAGATAAACACAATATGGGCATTTAGCGTAAACATTAAAATATGTCACTTATGCTTTGAGAATAATGCCAACATTTTCTCCTCTGACCGACAGGGGTGACGTGTAATAGTTGGATGTGGCGAGCCTTTGATTAAACTGACTCTTTCTCTGCTCCCACCTTCCGTCCATCTCTGTCTCCTTCTCCTATGTGCTGCGCCCTGTAGCCTACCTGCTGGGCATGACGGTGACGTTTGCTGTGATGCTGTTGTCCGGCATGGGCCAGCCTGCCTTGCTCTACCTGGTGCCGTGCACTGTGATAACCTCTGCCCTGGTGGCTGGCTGCAGGGGGGAGATGAGACACTTCTGGTCAGGCACCACTTATGAGGTAAGAGGGGGGGATCGCAGGGAATCAAGCCGGGCAGCTTGAAGGAACGGCTGGGTTGGTCGTCCCCCAAGCAGACAGCCCAGGTTTGACCTGTGCGGCCATACCTGTGTGGTTTCCTTTATAACAATACCTCTCTTGCTGCACAAGCTAGGTAACGGAGGATGAGAGTTTTCCTGTTGGATATCAATAAAAAAACGTATATAAATGTACTGTATTTCATGTTGGTGTGGAAGTGAAGTGAAATTCAGTTATGTTAGCGAATTTCTACTGAAATGTGTTAAAGCACTGTGCTGCTCTCTTTCTGACACGCTGCATGTTCCCCACAAGTGCATTAGATAAAAAAGCAAGTGTTGGTATTAGGTTGCACCTAGATTTGGCCTTAGGCCTGGCTCAGAGTTTAACCCACTAATGGTAGACCAGTTCTAGTGTGCCTAATGTCTAAAAATATGGTCCAGTGTGTGACTACTGTGTGTTGGTGTCTACTATAGCTGTGCACACGACATAAGCAGCCACCGCTATATGTATTCTAAATACATCATTGGTGCGGCCCTAATTGATCTATCCCTAAGACATTTTAAGAGTTTCCAAAAGATGCACATAGGGCCACCATAGTGGTATAACAGGTTAGAGAGAAGTTCTAAACTAAGACCTTCCTTGCGCGTCTCTAAGGCATGCCTCACACAATAGGTGATGAAAAAGGGAAAAGCAGCAAAGGGAAAAATGGTTTGTTGACTTTTAGCCTTTAAGTAGCCACTTGCATGCATTTAAAATACATAGCGTAGAAACTCCCAACTAATGTCTTTTTGCGGTCCACAGCGACGTAGTGTCAGGTGTAAACCGCCAGACGTGGTTGATGAATGGAGATGTGAATGTGTTCATGAGAGGGACAGATAAATGTTGACCAGGCTTCATCTCCACCAGGTGCTGGACTCGTCCAGGGAGCCTTTGTTACCAGGTGTGCTTTCCACAAACCCAGACCCCCTGTGTCGCCTTGCCTGCCATGCTGCAGTGTTTATTAATGCACAGCCTCTATTCACCAGCCTCTTTCATGTCATGGTCTTTCTCTTTGGACATTTTAACATGTTTTCCAGGGTCAATACCATAACTGAAACACTGCGCAGGCTAGATGCTACAGTAGAAACAAATCGAGTTGGGGTGGTAGTAGTTGAAGAATTAATAACAATAATATTGATAAAAATGATAATGATGAATTTTTGGAATGCACATTTCACCAAATGTGCTTCAATGTCAGTAAAAAGCATACAATATAATAAAACTACAAAACAATCTAATTGCAAAATGAGTACAATAGTCAAGCAAAAACAATCAGGATGAGTTCACTATTATAAGTTTGAATACTGGTTGGAATAGTATGGTTGAAATGAAAACCATTTAGTTACTGTATTCACATAATGATTTGACCACTAGGTGTCGTTAGACCACTTGTACTGTAATAATAGGTTAGTTTTTCTCCCTGCTTCTCATTTGCCTTGATGTTTCTTTTCAGCCACATTTCAATGTAGATTTAGGAGTTGGAATTTCCCTAACGGCATTTATTTAATCTCTTTATTTCTGCAGTCTACTGACTTTTCCCAGTTGATATAGTTTTGGGTTTTATGCTCTTTTGTCCCCTCCTGCTCCATCCATTTGTCTTTTATGTAAACATCTAAAAACGTGTGTGACTATCTCTTTATACCATTAAACTTTACCATATCTGCATGCCTTTGCTGAATGTTTGGTGGCTGTGTAACGCATTTCTATATTTGTATAGTTTGTTTGTGTTGCTTGGTAACCTTATAATGCCACTGGGCATTATACGTTTCAAAGTGTCCATGTGCATACATACAGCATGCACATGGACACTTTTTATGTCTGTAACATTAAGGGAACTAACATAATTCTCTCTTAAAAAAAATAATTTACATATTTTTTCTCCCTTTCTTGCTCCTTAGAGAGAACTGACAGCTCCGTAGGAAGAGAAATATGCTGAGTGCCACAGAACAAGGAATCCACAGCTTGAGTTTTCTTCTATTTTAAAAAATTATTTAATATGAACATTTTGCAAAGCAAGGGAAATTCCTTAATTGACCATTTATTTTAGAACAGAAGTCATGCTTTATGTGTGAGATATTAGGAGCGTAGTGATTTGGTGACTGTAATAAACACTGTGTAGAGAAAAATGCTTTGATTTTGTAAACTTGTTTGTGCCTGAAATGCAGGGTGTTAAACTCGGTTCACTTCAAGACTTCAAAAATGATTACAATGTTGCCTATAAAAATATTGCCTTGGAGATAATGGGAAAGCACTTTATAATATGTCATAGCAGTAACTTTACAGATGAGGTTGAAGCTTTGGGTAATGAAAACCTTTAACCACAATATTATAACTTTTTGATAACTGTTTGGGGGTTTCTGTGTAACCTGTTTGTACAATTGATTCAAATTTTCTTTTTTCCTTATAAAAAATAAAAAAAAATGTGTTTTCAATATGCGTAAACTGTAGATGACATTTTGTACTCTTTGTGGGTGTCGGTAGGGTATACAAATTTAAATAAAATGTGGGAGACAACGGGTAAAGAATAAATATAACCGTAAAGATTATAACTCACCATTTTGCCGTTTGAGATGTAGTATCAAATGGTAAAAGACTGACACTTTGGAAAATAATGTTATTTCTAGTGAAGGCCACACAATTCGATGTAACCCTACTCATTAACTTTAAATGGCACGTAGGAATACAGATGTTCCCAAGCACTCACTATCTTATTACCTAAATTAGCAGAAGTAGGCCTAAATGAGGAAGGCTGTACTGGTCACACTTCGGACAACAAGTTGAGACACAATCGATTTTAATAGTTGTTTGTATTTATTAAAAACTAATACAGAGAGCACATGTGGTCCATAGCTCCGCCTCAGTCATGTGACCGTCTGCGGGCTGACTCAGCCGGACAGTCATGCAGCGTCAGTCTGGAGTCGCACAATTATGAAAAAGCAACCTTTCGTTGGAGCTGCAGCCGAGGCAGATTTCTCCAACGTCAACCGCGCTTTCCTTCCAAGGCAAACCAAGAACACCGCCGATAGATGGATAAAAGCCACGACACACCGCTTCCTGAGTCTCAACGGTGAAGAGAATGGTAAGTTATTGTCGCGGAGTAATTTCCTGTGGTTTATTTTCTTGGCAAATTGCTCCCCTTGATGTTGAGGACCGACCGCTGGGGGCTTGAGTGGCAGGTCCCCCCGTGTATGCATCATGTCTTTTAATACGAACTATGACCACTATGGCATTTGATCACAATATTTTGGATGATTATGTGGCTTAATAGCTTATATACTGCCACCTACAAATAACATGTTAAGTGCATACCCTGACACAGTGCCTAGCATGGAAGTCACGTTCACACTGTTGTAAGGCTAGCAGGCTAACTTGCTACTGTAGCTACCTCCCTAGCGGAGGCTATGCTCTTAAGGCTAACTAGCTACTAAATGGCTCTCTGGCTCTTTGCTTACACTAGCAGCAAGGTAACCAAGCTAGCAGCTTACTGTAGCTGTTTAGCAAGGTTGCGGTAGCCTTCAATCTTCTTGATCGTCTGTCATCGTATTGCATGGGAGGTTGAGTTCAGTTCAGTTCAAGCCTGGTCTTTAGGACAAGTTTCGGCAAGATGTCTTAGTTCTCTGCCATTGTCCCTGATAAGTAAATTGTACTTGAACGGTTTAATGGAGCTTTAAAGTATTGCTATTTCGAGTTTCATAAAAACGACGACTTGCTGACGAATGATGTTATCCATAGACCTTTTTTAACATGTCAATTCTATGGTGTTAGTGCACAATCTTTCAGAAGCACGTAGTTGATGTATGATACGGTGTAGGGTGAATAATCGATGATGAGACTAGGTATTGTGAGCCAGCTTCAAAACCTCTGTCTCAACTGCATATGTGTCTTATTCAGCTCATACAAGGCCTCTTTCTCTGGCATCAGTGCAAAACTGCTTTCCTAAACCAGTCACATGCCCCAGTTTACTCTGTGCTAAAAAGCTGGGAGACATTTCTGTTCCTCTGGTACTTCTTAGCAGTGGCCAGACATGGCATAGGGTTATTATGAACTGAAATAAAAAGCTATTGCTATCGATGAGAATTGTGAAATGGTTGGGATTGATCAACTACATTTGGTGTGCTATTGTTAGGTTATTGCATCAGTCCATGGTATGTCAATGTTATTTTGAGTGACAAATTGTTGGTCAGTGCATGGTAACTAGTGTGCTTATGCTGCGCTTTGCCTCCCTGATTACCGTTGGCAAATGATCTATTGAGTTATTTTACCACAGTTTGAGCCCCCTATGCAATATGGTTTACCTGGATGACCTCTGGTTGCGGGATGACCTTACTAACTAACCACTAGGAATTCTGCAGCCTCACTGTGTCCTGTTCCTGCGTGTGTACTGCATGTGAGCATGAACGTGGCGTGCGTGTGTTCCTGCATTTTGCCCCTCTGGTGCGCTTTAGTGTGCTTTAGTGTATCTAAATTGACTCTGCTCTGTCTCCTGTGCACTCTTATCTCTAATCCACTTTCACCACATACAGACCCAGTTTAAGATTACTGATAAAGCTTTTCCAATAGCCCTCCACTTGGGGGGGGGGTTGTCAGGGTCACAGTATGTTCACTTTATTACGGAGTGCTCCCCCGTAGTTCTCACCTGACTGGCCTACCCTGCTCCCTGCAGTCCCCTCTAGGCATGGCCTCTGCTCTGAACCATAGTCACACAGCGAAATGTGTGTGTGTGTGTGATCAGCCAAACGGCACTAAAGAGATGACTGTCAAATCCTGCACTCTGTTATTGTGGAAATATGCACAGGTTAATCTGCTGACACTGTCAAAGTACTATTACTTAGGCAAGAGAGACCTAAGAAGCAGAAACTCGAGCCTGCCCCTGCTGCTATGACTATCTTCTCTGGTTTATCCTGGGTTTACACAGGCTCGCATAACAATGAGTACCAGATGTTTGCGAGAAAACGTGTCACGTGCTCTGAATTCCCTCTGCAGTAGTCAATTTTGAAGACACTGAGGTATGTGCTTAGTGGTGTAGAGCCAGAGATATTTCCACAGGGAGAAACGGGAAGAACTGGAGAGAATCCTCACACTTTGGTCCCATGACAACATGAGCTTGAGTGTCTTAGTGTGTGCACTGCCTGCAGCTTGTAGGAATGCACCCCTGCCCAGCTGCATGCTGCACCTGAGATAGTCACTTCATTACATAGACCATGAAATGTAAATCTAAATGTGTAATGACCTGCTTTGATACTGTCTATAGACTGCTTTATTTTCAGACTATATATATATACACACACATACATACGCAATCACCTAAAGGATTATTAGTAACACCATACTAATAGTGTGTTTTATCCCCTTTCGCCTTCAGAACTGCCTTAATTCTACGTGGCATTGATTCAACAAGGTGCTGAAAGCATTCTTTAGAAA
>JAOEHI010027444.1:0-25557 GCA_025447815.1 Percopsis transmontana
ATTTATTTATTAAAAAAATTTTTTTTTTTTTTATTTTAAAAGTCTTGTATACTTGTTTGTATATATTTATTTTGTTTGGGGGTGGGGGGGGGGGGGCCCCCAAATTAGATAATTAAATTAAGAAAAAAAATTAAATAAATAAAAAATAAATAAAAAAAGGCATCGTAACCTTGGGCCAGTTTTAAGACAGGCGAAACTAAAGCACTATCTTAAATTGGGGGTTTCAAACTAGCCTACAAAAAAAATATATATATATATATTCCTAGCTAGCGTTAGAAGGTAGGTAACGGCTGATAGTTACAATTACATTAGCTGTGAAAACCCAAGCTCTAATCGCCATGTGCTTAATACAATACTTTTCTTCCCTTTGTGCGCGCTCTACATTGCGAAGGATTGTGTAATTACACCAGTCGTCTGAGTGACAGGGCCTCTTCTGTGACCTGGTGTCAGGTGACAAACGTGTCATCTCAGGAGACGAGTTCATGTTCCCGATAGGTCAGCCATAGAGCGACCGGTCAGGTTGAGATGGTGACTAGAAGGCCTACCACCTAGACTGACAGATGCAAGAGTGCGCGCACACACACACACACACACAGCAGCAGGCTTCAGTTCTGGTGCCGCTGATAGCCTATATCCTGGCTACAGAGACACTGGCCAGTAGACCCATCACTTCTCTCCCACACTGTGTCCCAACGTGGACAGTGACGGGCCTGGCTTCACATGGACTGTGACCTGGGCGCCGAGCAGCCAGGCCACTGCAGGAGAGGGCAGCGGCTCTCAGACGTCAACATAGAGGGGTAGCATAGTTCACACGACAGTCTTTGCTGCCGACAACATGGAGTGGTTTCTGTTAAGCTAGCCTTAAGCTGAACCACAAGGAGGGACGCCAACACTCAATGTATGACAACAAACACGATCACGTCACCCACACATCCCGTCAGCAAGGTGTCTGTTGTCAGGACTGATCTTAACGCCTAGACACTTTATCCATTAGGGATTCCTATAGTCAAGTATCAGGTGACAAGATTACGGTGGACAGGATTGTCAAAACACACCTCGTCTTACAGCCAGTCTATAGCTAATGGGAAAAACCTTTAAAACTAGTTTATCATGGTCAGCAGTATGAAGGCCAATCAGTTAGAGCAGCATTATACTACTGGAAGACAAGCAGACAATTTGGACAGATTCAAGTTTGTAAAGGCGATACCTTCTAAAAAACAGGCAGCCCTTGAAAATCTTCCATTTGCTGGCTATGGTTTCCACATACCCGTAATGAGGCAAGCTTATGAAGGATACTTTTTTTTTTACCCCCCCACCACACACACACTTCCTTCTTGTGTAATGGCAACCGTTAATAGACACTAAAGTTGAACTTGTTTGCCGTTATTGTCCATTTCTGTGGAATGAGGAGTGGTATTAGGAGGAGAACTACTTCAATTCTATCCATTTGTTTTTGTTGCCCAAGCAGATGTCATGTAGATATGATAATGGAAGCATGCATGTTCTTTTTAAACATACGTCGACATTCAGATATTTTTGCCATTTCTTTTAAAAGTTTAACACACAGGTGTTATTCTGGCTCATTACACTCAGCAGTTAAAATGGGACGGGGGAGCCATACTGCAAATACGCTGAGGTCAGCAAAGCGTTTAAAGAAGGCGTCAGTCCCACCCCAATAAGACTGACACAGGCTAGTCGAGGTCTGTACATGTCCACACGGTCCTGAGAGGAGGTTTAACCCACAAGATAACTTGACGCCGGTGTGGTTTGCACCCTAGGGGATTTACACTTCACTTTCCAATAACAGTGTGTACACAGGCTGACTGAACCCACTGATAGATACTTGAGGTGAACAATAAACCACGAGGAACATCAACTAGGAAGTCCTTCTGCAACCGCAGAGCTTTAGAAGCTCCCGGCAACAGCAATAAGGTTTTGTTTGAGGTTTCTGGGAAGGATCAAGTGGTGGAAACTGAAAGAGGTGGGGCTGTGCATGTATACTGGTGGCCTGCGGCCATAGCGTCCTCGTATAGGACAATAATAATAATAATATTAATAATAATAATAATAAAATAAATCCCAGCAATCGAATATAATTTTTTGCATTTTTTTTTTTCAATTTTAAAGAATGCTTACATTGAACAGCCAAAGAGATCTTTAGCAGTCAATAAAATATTCCAAAGCCGTAAATACTGGCCCTGGGGGGCCAGTATTTTTTTATTTGTAAAAAGGCGTGTAGACTAAATCACCTACAGACAATCTTAAAATGCTTAATGCTCAAACCTACACAACCCCAGGTGACAGGTTTGTGCCAAGCTGCACACAAAAGGAAGCATCTCTGGAATGCTGGAACCACTACTGTAGCCTGCCACCAAAACAATTACCTGGCAGGCAGGTCACCTTTCATGTGCAGTGCCCCCCCACCCACATCAGCTCAACCTTAAACACACAAGATTGAAAGGTGAGAAAGAGAATGTGTGTGGTCAGTCAACAGCAATACATTCTAGTGTATTACTGAAGCTGGAGGAATAATATTTACACTACAAGGCAACCGCCCTGTTGGAAGTCTCAGTATTTGAAGTCTAGAGATCTTCAGGTGATAACACGAATCTTGTACAACTCTAGCTAGCATGTGCTGCTCCCAGCATGTCTATGTGGTCTTCCAAAGCTTCGCTGAGGGAGCCAAAGAGCATTAGCCTCACAATTTTATTTAATTTTACATTTCCTTTGATATTGTATTAAAATGCTATATAGTTGTACAGTTTGAAAAAGGTCCATTGAATTAAACATGAGCAAGGTGTGGGTTCCCAGCATCAAGTTTGTGCTTTCCTCCAAGATGTCACGTCAGCTCCTTGTGGAAGACGACCTTGCCACGGATACCGTTCATTCTCTGCAGGGAGGGGCAGGACGAGAGCACACGTTCCACTCCTAGAACCTAATCTGGTCCTTTTTTCTTGCAAATCCAGCTACATGACACGACATGCTGATTGCAGTCACAGTATCTGCAGGAGCGCGGAGACCAGAGGTGTTCTAGCTTCAAGTTTCTGTCAGCTGCGCGGGCGCACCACATGTTGGGAAATAACCATCGGAGGAGGTGTGAGAAGTGCAACGCATTACCTAGACCACATACGCACAAAGCAGATTTCCTGCTACAACATGTTCAAACGGAACGTCGTTGGGTAACTCTAAGATGACAGTTAATGCCATGGTCCCTAGATCTGCATTAGGTCACGGTGAACTAAACCGCATGTGGTAGCACTGGAAGACTTCATCCAGCAGGCAGTAAACTGGTCTGTGTCTAACAGACTTTGAGTACCTTCCATGTCACTGAAACCTTTGGACAATGGCTTTGCCACACAAACGTGCATTTACCAAGAATTAATCAGTATGTAAACCTTCTGAAGGTGCAGAATTGAGAAGCTGGTGGCACAACCAATACTCTGTTAGGTTAAGAGCGACAACAGATCTGAACCAAAGAAAAGCCTCAAAAAGAGTATGTTGTCCTTTAAGGGGTACACAATATAGGCTAGATGGAGGGGAAATATTACCTAGTGTGCCTTTAATACAAACATCTTCATACCCATAGGGTCACATATAGGCTAGACTGGAGGGCAAATATTACCACCCCCCAGATGTCAGAAGAACGCACAGGTTACACAACATGGCAAACTTTCCTCCACACATCCTTGCAGACGCAAGTTGTGGAGTGTTGCGTCTCTGCCATGATTGTAGCTTCACAGGCGGAACTGTCTATACGCCACCATCACATGCCTACTAGTAGGGCCTACAAGAACGGCACTGACTTGACAGGTGCAGCAAAACAACTCAACTACAGGTTGAGAACCGTGAAGGAAGTTGAAAACCCCAAATAGTTTGAGAAGGAATTCTGTGTATATGGAAGCTCCACATTCATTAGGTATACTGTTGCCACAAAAATAAGTAAACATTTCGGTGACACGCCTGCTGTCAGACCAGGTCAGTTTGCTTGCCAAACACTTGCACACTAATCTGAAGCTAAACTCTAACTAATCACGTAGTCTCCCAAGATAAGTCAGTAAAATAGGGAATTAAGGACTAGATCCCAAAAAGAAACTTGTCTGCATAGAACAGTAGCCTAGAGGAACAGTCTGCGCTTGTGTAACGACAACAGACAAGATGCATTGTCCCTGAAGCGAAATTTAAGCTTTACAATAGCAATTAGAACACACCAAAATAATGGTCAAGTTAAGATAAATTAAACTGCTGGCCTTGTTTCACAATAGAGGTCTCCATCAGATTTCTAGTGCCTGCTATCTGAGCCACACCAGAGCTCATCCAGATAAATCACCGGTTACGTTGCGCGCAAATAGAACGCTTCCTTGGAGATTTACATGAGTGGCAACGCTTTGTGAACTTATAGCCTACTGTACACATTACAAATTAATACTGTTCATGTCGCAAGCGCAAAACGGTTTACGGCAAATGAATGGTATAAACATCATCTTTCCTTGAAGCCGTGTTGTGGAGCGAGGTATGGCCATATGCGGCACTCTCCAGACGGGCTGCCCCGGCACCTTGCCCCGGTGTGTTGAGACACGGGAGCGGTTCGGCTCGTGCTGAATACACGCTTATTTCCTACACATACGCGCGTTTAAAGTAGGCCTACATAAAATGTGCGACAAAAAAGGAGGTAATTTAACAAAACCACCACACGCGTCCAACTGCCATCAAACCCCGGCGTCTGGAGCTCCGGGATTCACGCATCGACGCCGCATTCCATTTCCCGCAACCAAACCCAAACCTCCCACTACATAAGGAAAACTGTTTGACTTATTATTTAATAAACCACTGGTCTTACCTGGTACATGAACAGGAACAAATTATCTACTCTTCGTTTGTTGACTATAGTGTCGGTACCAGATTCCCAAAACGTGCGTCTTGATAAGACGCCAGAGAACAGCCGCCGCAGACCCGCTGCCTCCGCCCACCGCAGCTCAAATCCTCCCCCGGCAGAAGACGGCCCTCCCCCGGCCACACGCTGTCCTATCGGCGGACTGCTGCTGCTTCTATCGGTCCATATATCGCGGATCCCAGCAGACAGGGCGTGCTCTGCTCTCTGACCACGGGTGGTTTTGGGTGAAGCTACCGATTCCTCTCGTTTGAAGTGTGATTTAAAGCGGGGGACTCGAACTATAATCCCCCCCGAGGGCCACATTAAAGTGGTAGTGTATAATCGAGTAAGCTACTAGCTACTATTACGGGATTTCTAAACGTCCAGTTAATGGTTAGGTGTTTTGTAGAAAGTAGCACTGTATGGTCTTATTTAGGCAACAAATACGACACCGGTTGCTTTATAAAGGAAATGATCGCCACAACAAACTTGTGTTTCAGTGGGTTCCCTTCAGTGTCTACGACTGTAGTGAAACAGGGCCGCTGTTTTCATGCTTTGTGTATAAAAAATCTTAGATATTATTAATGCTTAGCCTATGTGTTCGTTTATCAGCTCAGTAAGCTCTTTTGGATAAAACTATTCAATATGTATCTCCCGAAACATTGCGGCTATTCTAACCTTAACCTCATTCAAATAGCCTAAAGTCAACCTGCTTAAGGGAGCATGTAATGTGAGGCTTTTAAACATGGGAGTGTCAGGGAGTCTTACGAGCCGCATTTACAGTAACCCTGTGATGGAGTAATGATCTTTCTGTTGACATAGTAGGCTACTCAACCACACCTCTTGTGAAAAAAGTAATCACACCACTTAATACTTGAGGCTTGAATACAAATTACAACAACAAAAAAACTGTGTCTTGACGTGTGTGTGTAAATCTTGAGCAGAAGTTCTGTCTCTGTTCGGTAATTATTTAAACCAACGTTGCAATAAGGAACACATCTCATAAAAATCGTTGTTTAGATAGTTTTATATATTCTTGTGTCTACGTGTGATACAGCCAGGTAGTGAGGCTACGTCGAACACGAGGATAGACAGAGCTAAATAGAGTATAGCGCCCCCAGTGGCCCGCGTGCTGTCAATACGCTGACGTCACACGAGTATGGTTTGGAAGG
Source organism: Percopsis transmontana (assembly GCA_025447815.1). NCBI lineage: Eukaryota > Metazoa > Chordata > Actinopteri > Percopsiformes > Percopsidae > Percopsis > Percopsis transmontana. The sequence goes on from JAOEHI010027444.1 coordinate 6,043, forward strand.
GAGCATATACAGCTGACTGACTGTAGGAGGCGCCTCAATACAATAAACTAGAGAACTCAAGATTGTAGCGTCACAGTTAATGCAACTTCAAATGAAAAGAACGGAAAATTACACTATTGGCTTCACCAAGTTAAAACCCACATTGTGACTCTGGTTGTGACTCCTTATGCAGATATCTCAGTCCTTAGCGAAACAGGACAGGACTCCACATCCAAAAATGACGTAGAATCTCTCTTTAATCCACTGTAGTTCTTACTAAGTTGAACCTTCCAGAGAAACGCAACCTGATCCTCTTATCTTTGTGGCAGGATAGTCTAGTGGTCTAGGCGTTGGACTCCCAGCCAGAAAGTCGTGGCTTCAATCCCCCGAGGTGGCCTATCTGTAAGCATCCTTGAGCAAGATGCCTAACCCCTATCTGCTCCATGTAGAAGCATCATGTAATTGTAAGTCGCTTCAAAGTGTCTGCTAAATGATCAAATTGTACATTTCCTCATCAGCCTGCATGTGTGTGCTGTAATTACAGTGCAACTGCTAGAAAGCGTATTTTGTGCACTGGTGGCTTATTTTTTGTCTCTTTGTTTAAAGTGTTTGGTGTTCTATGCGTTTATACAGGTTATGTTAGATGTCTCAAAGCAGCAGCTCTCGTTACTGGTGATGAGTCAAAAGGTTTGAACACCACTTTTCACAGTTTTACAGCCATTTTCTAAATTTGAAGACAATCGACGTGGCTGTGTTTCAGTTATTATTTTGGGTTATATTTTTGTTGTTCATTGCTCTGAATATAATGTGTTCGTATGTGATTGTATTGTAACAATAGGGACCGGTGACATACTGTACTGTACGTGTTAGTCATTTCCCGAAGTAAATAGTTAATAGGGTATGTAGTGCCACCTAGTGTCTGCTCTGTGCAATGTCAAGCGCCCCAGCATCACTATCAGGAAAACGCGGGTAATTTTCAATCAATGAATGAAACCCTCAATAAGTTTACGATGAAACCTCAACAAACCGATACGTACCATAAAAATGTAAAAAGCACCCTGTTGTAGCCTATTTTTTGCATATTGTGAAAACATTCATAACTTGCTCAAAGTAAATGAATCAAGGGAGTATATTATGAACACAAAACCAAAAACGTGTGAAATGCCATAACACATCTCTGATGTGTCAAGATTTTATTTTGACAGCGTTTCAGAGTATCATACAAGTAAACAAGGTCTTTTGAAAAAGTTAATATATCCATAGTGTTTTGCATCTCATAAAAATAGTTGTTCACTTAGTCTTTGTGAGCGTCAATAATACATTGAGTCATTTATAGAGATATTTGTTTACACGCCATTATTACTCTACACAGTGTTACGGAGCATTGTGAGAAGGGTTGCCATGTCCATAAGACAAACCCCCATTTGCAGATAAAACTCTTGATATTTTTTTTAATGTATTTATTTGTTTCAGCAGCTCAGATGTGGAAAGCGGTGAAATGTGCAAAAACTATACTTTCGTGATCTCGGCTTCATTTGGAAGTCATAAAATAAAGATTTGTATATATATATTTTTTAGTAATAATCTGAATCTTAAAACCCCTACCATCAGCCCTGTGCAAAGGTTTCTTTTCATTTTTTATTTTCTTATTTATGTTGGGGGGGTACTAGAGTAGAATAGATGCGTTATTGATTATTGTCAGAAAAAACCCTGCAATGTAACTGTTTAACATCCTTTCAGGGAGTAGCATGACAAGACTGTCAGCAAAGCCATTGCTAGTCCACACACCCAGTTTGTGCTTTAGAGCCCTCCAGTTTTTTCCTCATGTAATTATGGATTAGGGCAGCTCCAACGACGTGCCTGCGCCACTCACATTTCCTAGACTGTTTTGATTCCTCTCACCAGTCTTCTCTTCCACGCACGTTTGCTCAACCAGAGGAAAAATACCAAATTGGAAATAGATTTTGGCAAAGAAACAACTCTCATCTTTGTTTGTACAAAATAAACCCCCTGAAAAACAACATAATAGCTACAAAAGGCTTTTAAAGACAGAGAATGTTTCTGGTTTGTCATCTCATAGGAGCAGAGATGTAAAGTTGACAACAATGGAGACAAAATTATGATGGAGTTACATAGTGTGAAATATAGAATAGCTTAGAACCAGTCAAAAGCTTTGTCAGGTGTAATCTGCTCTCAATGTGCATTTAACACTGATTCCAATTGAGCTCGTTAAAATAATAGATTGTATACTGAATGTAAAATGAGATTAAGACTTTACAAATGTTGGTCTATTTGAATTAACCTGGTTTCATGCTACATAAAACCAAGCAGACCGTACTATTAACATATGACCAGATTAAGTAATGTAAGCTACAGTATGACCCAAAATAAACTAAACGTGCACATGTGGCCGCTAGTGTCTCTGATAAACTCATTTGCATACATATTCTGGTGACGTAAATAACTTTTCATTTCAACACCCCAACTAAATATTCATGTGGTATTATAAATATGTGATGCAAAATACTAGTAATAGTAATATACTGTACTTTAGCAGCCTATTTTGAACCTTCATCATCTTTGGGGCCCAAATCGACTCAGCCTTTCGTTCAGTCTAAGGCACTCCGCCCTGCTCACTAGCTCCGCCCCCGAGGCTTTGATTGACATCAGCTCCACAAATCCTGCTTTGCTTTAACTGGGTAAATGGGTCAAGATGTGTTATGATAACACACCTCCTGTCCTGTGGGTGATTCCAGTCCATCTAGCAGAACCCAGAGCTGTTGCGTTGTGTTGTCTTCACTGGCCTAGTACAAATTACTTTATTTACACAATGTCCCCACATATTCATGCCGACTTATATTTTTATGTCTATAATCAACAGGCCCCTATACAGTCTCTTTTAAGGCAAAGTTCCATCGAAGAGCAACACTCGAATCTACTATAGATCTTCCGTAAATCACTCACTCTGATCTCAAAAAGGCAAACCTTCATCAATGCTTTCATAAAATAGATTCTGTTGTGTCGATTGTGTCGACATTCATATAAAAACTGCCATAGCAACCAAGTGTCTGTTAGTGGTTTCAATTTGCACATGGGCTCCACAGATTCGACGCTGGGGAAATTAAACTACACACACACACACACACACACACATACCCACACACACCCACACACACTTTCTCCTTTTGATTTTTAAATGATTTTCCAGTTTTTAAGGTGGAGGGTGTAAAATATTTCTCAAAATAATTTATAGTATTATAAATAAAAACATCTTCCATACCCCCGCCCCACCCCACCCACAAGACAGGTCCTCGTGAGTCCAGAGAAGACCTGATGGATCCAGATAGGTTCAGACAGAGCCAGATGGGCCCAGACAGGTCCAGATGGGTCCAGACGGACTCAGATGGATGCAGATGGGTCCAGATGGTTCCAGAAGGGTCCAGACAGGTCCACATGAGTCCAGATGGCTCCAGACAGACTCAGATGGAAGCAGGCCCATGGTCCAGTCCGTTATCTGCTGAGGGTGGAGGTCCCAGAGCGGAGGGCGCCCGGCAGCCTGTCGGACCCTGGGATCTTCCAGGGACCGGGGGAGACAGGGGCCTTCCGCCCGCCGCCGTTCCTGCTGGACGGGGCCCGGCACTCCGCCCCTCCACCCCTGCCAGGGTCTCTGGGCCCGGGCCGAGCCCCGCCAGTGGTCCCAGTGGTCCCATTAGAGGTGCTGTGCGAGGGCCCAGGGCCCCCGGGTCCTCTAAGGATGCTGGGCCTGTCCTTGGACTTCCCCCTGGGCTTCTTGGGGTCCGCAGAGGGCGCCGGGGGCGGCAGGGGGGCCGGGGGAGGCGGAGGGGGAGGCAGGGACATGCCCTCGAGGGGCGGGGCTACTTCTGACAGGCCTGGGGAGGCTGCAGGCCCCACATCCCATGGGGGGGCATGGTCTGGAACACACACACACACACACACACAACCAGGCACGCGCGCACACACATATACACACAGAGTTAATAAATCAATCAATCAATAAACAAATGAATGAGTAAATAAAGAAATATTAAAAAACGTATATGCAAATAGACATGCCCATTTCTCAACACACACACACAAACACACACACAAGCTACTAATTTGGAAGCTAAGGCAGGACGGTGAAGCAGTGCATGCTATCGCTGAGCAGGGAAACATCAGACATCACACTGAAGCCAATCGCATAGCTGGTTTGAATATATACATAACGTGCAGAACCTTCCTGTGTGGGTGTGTGTGTGTGTCTACAGCTTACGGACCTGACACTCAGTGGCTGTTATAGCGCCAGGCCCGGCTCTCCAGAACCACCCGCTCCCACAGACCGTTAGCTCCACTTTCTGCTTGGGCGAATCCCGCTCTCTGGGCTATCATGTCATGTTCAGCAGAACAGGCAGAGAGAGGCAGAGGCTAGGGTAGCTAGCTAACGCCTAGCGCCCAGAAAGCTAACGCCTAGCGCCCCCCCAGGCTCCATGCATCTGAGGCATACTGTATTTGGGTCTCAGCGGGACGGAGGCTGTCCTAGCCAGGAGTTTAGCTTAGTTTCACTGCAGGACGCAGGTGGTTGGGGGGCAGGATAGTCTAGTGGTCATGGTGTTGGACTCCCAGCCGGAAGGTTGTAGGTTTGAGCCCCACCTGTAAGCATCCTTGAGCAAGATGCCTAACCCCTATCTGCTCTATGTAAAAGCACCATGTAATTGGTCGCTTTGGATAAAGGCGTCTGCTAAATTACCTAATTGTAATTGGTTGTGTGTGTGTGCTGTCATGCATGTTTTCATGCATGCCTAAAACAAGATGACATTTGTATTTTCCCTTTTATTCCTCGTTTGCATTCAGCGTTTCAAAAAATAAAAACATTCCTTTCCTAGCTCTGAAATAACCAACTTGATGCATGTGTCTAATTTCCATAGCCTCCTATAATCGGCATTTAATGCTAATTAGTAAGCTGCTTGATTACTAAATGCTAACCGCTTGTTGTAAAACACTAAACCCCCACAAAACACTGAGGAGATGTTCTCCCTTCTGTACGTATTGTGACCAGGGGGGTGATATTTCACGTGATGGAGAACTGCATCGTCTGGGTGACCGCTGTTCATATTTCACCTTTATGGCCCCCTTAAGGGAGGCAATAGTGAGCTCCTCCGCAGAGAGATTAAACCCCCTCATAAAGGGGATGGGGGAGGGGGGGTTGTGTGTGGGGGTAAACCTGGATGAGCCACTATTTCCTGTTCAAAGGCCGCAGGGAGGCTGGCTGCCTCCAACCGGCTTTGATGGATGAATTTCACTGGAGGCTTCTGTGATGGGAGCTCTCTCTCTCTCTCTTTCTCTCTCTCTCCCCCCCCCTCCCTCCCCCAATGCTGGGAGAGAAACGCAGTGATTTTTGCCACACATAAGGCTAATGAATGTCCCCTCTGGGCTCAGATCTCACTGAGTAAATAATCTGCAGAGATATTTCACATTCATCGTTGCTCACCGACACAAGCTGTTGTAGTTTAGTCATCTTGCCAGCAGGGGGCTTTCTAGGCTAAGTTAAACTAAACGGCTTGGATTGCCTCACATTTGTTCCTGTGTTGGTTGTTCAGTAAATCAAAAGGACAAATCTGCTGACATTAAATCGTGCATACATACGTCATCACCAGTCAAGGGTTTATTTAGAATTTTACTATTTTCTACATTGCAGAATAATAGTGAAGACAGAAAAACAATGTATGCAAAGCTGTCAATCAAGGTGAAGGGTGGCTACTTTAAAGAATCTAAAATATTACATGTAATTTGATTTGTTTAACATATGTTTTGGTTACTACATAATTCTGTGTATGTTATTTCATAGTTTTGATGTCTTCACTATTATTCTACGATGTAGAAAATCGAACAAATATACAAAACCACTTGAATGAGCAGGTCTGTCCAAACCTTTGCCTAGTATGTGGGCTGTCTATGCTGATAAAGCAAGCTTTACTGTTTCCTGCCCAGGTGAAACATAAACACATCAAAACACACCAAACTGCAACAGATCACACACCACACACCACTGTACCACAGTACACTGCTACGGAAAGCCAGATGGATCACAAAAGCCTCACAACTGTAGCCAGCCACCTGACAGTGACAGAAACATGTCATGGAAGCACTGACAGTAAGACATGTGTTAGGCCTATGTGACGCCTCAATCAGGTGCAGTGATGTTTCCTGCAGATGCCTCTTTGTACGGTGACAATAGCTAGCCAAGCATTTGCACCTTCGGGATATGACAACAGCGTGCCAGCTAGATGACTCTTTGCTGCTCTCTGAGGTATAAATGCCACATTACATACATGTGTCATTCTGTGTCAATGTACTGAATAAAGCTACACCAAGTAATATTTCCCCTTAGTCTTAGTATAGCCTTTATGTGACCCTATTGGTGTAAATATATGTTTGTGTATTAAAGGTAGACTAAGTAATACTTCCATTCAGTCTAGACTTTTTGTGACCCAATGGGTGGAAAGATATGTTTGTGTATTAAAGTTATACTAAGTACCTTCCCCCTCAGTGTAACCTTTATGTGACCCAATGGGTGGAAAGATATGGCTCGTTTCCACTGAGAGGTATATTACAGTTCGGTACAGTAAAGTACGATTTGGGACGGTAAACCCTGATCTGGCTTGTGTTTCCACCACCAACAGTACCCTTACTTGATAGGCTGGGTGTATGCCGGATCGCGATAGCCCCGTCAAAGTAGCGATCAACGTCATACTCGCGCGAAGAAGAAAGCGACACAGTAAAAACAACAATGGAGGACATCTATCAGATCTTGTTCTTGCTTCTCGGTCTGCAGTGAATCTAGTTCCACGCTTTAGGTCCCGGACCACTGTGCTAGGTACCCCAACGGAAGGGTCCCAAAAAAGTGGTACAGTACGGATCGGTATTTTGGTACCATTCACTTCTGACAATCGAAACGGAAATAATTGTGTACCGTATCGAATCGAACTGTACTGTACCGCTCAGTGGAAACGAGCCAATAGTTTTGAGTTTTGAGTTTTGAGTTGGAGTTTTATTTTGGTTCATCTGGCTTTCCATAGATCACACCAGGGTTAATGGGTAGAGAAGAAACTTGTGATGTCACAAACCGTGTCTTTAGACTGTCCCATTAGGAAGAAATAGGGGGGGCAATGCTTGTCACTTTTCATGCACATGGAGAGACTGGAAGATACCATTCCTATAGAAAGGAAGGTAACAACCTACACCAATAACCAGGGTTAGACCATTAACATGGACAGAAGTTACACTACTGTTAGTCAAGAAAAGGTGATCGAGAAACAATATTAATCAGCTTCTAATAGAATAGCTTAGGAAGAACAAAGTCAGAAATACAGATGGATGCAAGAGTAATATTAACCTGGTGGTATTGTGATCTAAAATGATATTAAGTTATATATTAACAGTCGACAGAGAAATAGGTTAAGAGACAAAGCAGTTGGGGGGGCAAGGTGGCTAGGGAAGGGGAAGATATTTCTGCTCACCATACTCCGGGACCTGGCCTGTTCCTCTCTTAAGGAGCAGGCGAACCCTGCGGCCCCCGGACTTGATCAGGTCGATGGCCCGGCCGTGCGTCATGTCCCTGGTCGACTCGCCGTTGATTTCGATGATCTGGTCTCCAACCTGGGAGGTCACGGGGTCGAGCGTGCCCGACACAGAGAGCAGTGAGAGAATGGGTGCAGTATTTTACATTGAGGTGGACTCAATTCTATTATAGTCTCACACAACTGTGCTTGAAAGTGCATGTGACTGTAGGGGAAGGGTAGTAAGCGGTGTGCGCCTGTAGGTGAGGAGGAGTAGGGAGGAGTTATACTAAACTGCCCCAGCGGGATCAGGTCAGATTCTGCTCTTCACATTACTGATATGATGGACAGACAGCTGACAGCAGTCCTGGGCATGTAAACAATCCAACCAACCTCGTAAGGGCTTCAGAACACCAGCGAGATGAACATGTCTGGGCCTTGCACAAGCATCCTTGCTAATCTGTATTCTTCCATGCATGAGCAATAGCTGCGCCAGTCATTTCTTAAGATAGCAATGAACAACTGAAAAATAGCAGGACCCCTACATTAAAAACATATTAGCTGCCTTCCTGTTAAAGCTGCGGGTTCACAAATGGATGAGCGAATTACCGAAGGTGTTCGCGTGTGGTGAATTATCTCCTGGCAGATTTGGTGACAGGCATAACTCACACTAATGAATACTAATACATTAACAAAGCTTCCTTTCTTAAGGATGAAGGTGATTTATAATAACCAATATGGATCTCATAATTCATTGTCTTTCTCGTTGGCTCCTTTAAGCATTAATAAGCATTAGCAGCTAGAAATTGGTGTCAGTTCATATTAATTTCAGCAGCAATCTCAACGTGTCATTTCTGAAAAATTATGGCAGCACTTTATTCCGGGGGTGGGGGGCGAGAGCATGTGTTGGTTTTTGGTTACAGATCCATGCGCTGCATTCCCCGCTCCTTTATTTTTGAACTGTAAATAAACAGACTTTTCTAAGGAATACCGGGTCTGCAATTGGGTCCTTTATCCAAAAGGCTCCTTTATCCCTGACAGATGGTATACAAAGCGTTCAAAGTCAACCTACAGTTCTTTCTGTGTTCCGGCTCCTCCTGGCTAAAAGGTGCACACTCTTTAAGCTGCGTCTTGTTAGCTTGCATCGTGTCTGTTCGTTCAGGCAGAGCTAAAAAGCTCATCAGACATTATATCAGTCACCAAGGGGGGCGGAGCTCAGTGACAGGATCCACTGATGAATGCCGAAACAAGGCGACCGCTTATGTTCCCCGCTCAGATGAGTTTGCCCCCTCCCTCCCAGGTACAGAGGAGAGGTCAAGAGGTCAGGCATTATCCTGAGGGAGCCTCACTTCAGGGCCCTTCCAGTGTCTGACCCCGGGGACCTGCTAATGGGGGGGATTCACCCGGGAAAATGCTGAGCAAATCCGCTAATAAACGGAGGAGTCTTGCGGTAATGGCCGGGGTGATTGGAGAGCTGGCGGGCCAGGAAAGGGGAGTCATTAGGAGTCATTACGGTGGTGTGAGGAGAGGTGGAAGGCAGGATGGAGGTCTCATTATTCCTCCACCTCCTGACAGCAGAGGAGAGCCATCGCTGTGTCGGACAAGGAGCGAGGGAGGAGAGGGATGGAAAGCAAAGGGGAGGATGAGTGGAGAGCCCTCCGTATACAAAAGGCCTCTCACATTAGACGTAATGTCCAGGCACCCAACGTGAGTTAGCCCCACGGCGATTCACTGACGTCTTGTTGCAACTTAACCTGCCGTCAGACGAACGTTTTGACCGATCTGACCGTAGAAACGCGCAGGGAGGAGCTGGTGATCAGCCTGCGCTACACGCCACACCGCTCCTCCCAAACTCTGAACAAAACAACAAAAGGAATTTTAATTCTGTTTTTAAATAAGTCTCCAGACATATTTAAAGCAGAATTTAAATTCATATTAAAGTGACATATTACTTTAATATGAATATTACATATTAAAGTGACAGTACATGTACTAAATAAAAAGTAGGAATATTTACGGACGAGGCAAAACTTTGGGGAAATTACTTATACTGATGGTTGTTCCTGTACAGGAAGTGACATCATACCCTCATCCTGCCATTGCGCACAGCAGGCCCGTCCTCTGCCAAGCGCAGGACGAAGAGGTCCATCTTGTACTCCCGCCCTCCGCGGACGCTGAAGCCGAACCCCTTCACGCTCTTCTCCAGCTCCACCGTGAAGAAGTCAAAGTCGTGTGGGAGCTGAAAGACACGAGCGGCGGCCAATCAGAGGGGCTTCAAGGTGCCCCAGAGACCAATCAGAACGCATCCTGTTGTTCAGGCAATCTAAGTGGAGAGCTCTGATCTGTAAAGCCGTTATTTTGACACGTTAATTCGCTTTTTTTATTTTTATTTTTTCATTCAGCCAGAGTTTAATAATAATAATAATAATAATAATAATAATAATAATAATAATAGTCTCTCGCGCTTTGCTGGTATTTAGGCTGGTATCAATTATTGTGAGGATTGAATGTATATCTAAGTTAGCCCTGATGACATGCTGCTGTCATTATTCTAACACAATGTTGTCTGCTTACCATGACTGGTGTATGACCTATTCAGCTATTGACACGTGTACTTATTGTAAGTGTCGCTTTGGATACAAGCGTCTGCTAAATGCTGTACATGTAAATATACAGTATAATCAATCATAATACAAGACAGACATGCTTCAGTTGGAGAGAATAAAGCCTGACGAAGCCTTTGTTATCCTGTGGTCCACTGTGCTAACTCTAGAAGCATCTGGCGATAGCAAGGGTACCTGGACCGGAGGCATCCTGTACTCCGGCATGGTGAACTGCCGGGCGTCTGGAGCCATCTGTCTGTAGTCCAGCAGGGGGGGGTGTCTGTAGTCCAGCGTGGGGGGCTGGCGGTAGTCTGCCACGGGTGGGGGGTGCCTGTAGTCTACCGGCGGCTGTCTGTAGTCGGTGAACGGGGGCTGCCTTATGTCGGGCTTGACGTCCTGCCTCGCCTTGACTTCTGACCTGTAACTAACACACCAGTCACCTTGGAGGAAGAGGCACGTAGCGCAGCAGCACACGGATCTTTAGTACAAAGACATTTGGAAACTCTACGTGAGAAATAAAGGAACAGCATGGCTCATTTTGCCCCCCCCGAAAATGTTGCTGAAATATTCAGCACATACCTCTATAGAGAAGCAATTTACGTGAATAATTTAACAGTCCATAAGTGATGTTATACAACAAACCGCGGAAAAGATGGCTGAATGAGGAGAAAGAAATGGCTTGGAGAGAGAGAGAGAGAGAGAGAGAGAGAGAGAGTTGCTATAAGAATGATAAATGTTGCAGAATCAACCAACTGCAACTTTAGGATCATTAAACTGTAAAGTGATTAAAAATACTACAACTATACATTTAAAAATATATTTGACTTGTATATTATCAAGTTTAAACTAAAAGGGTTACACTAGTACTTACTGTAACCCTATCTGCTCCTAAATACTAGTACTTACTGTAACCCTACCTGCTGCTAAATACTAGTACTTACTGTAACCCTGACCGGCTGCTACTGTAAATACAGTACTTACTGTATCCCTACCTGCTGCTAAATACTAGTACTTACTGTAACCCTGACCGGCTGCTACTGTAAATACAGTACTTACTGTAACCCTACCTGCTGCTAAATACTAGTACTTACTGTAACCCTGACCTGCTGCTACTGTAAATACAGTACTTACTGTAAATGCAAATAAGTGTCTGCTAGATGACCTAGTATGTGTCGCTGGGAGCTCAGCAGGAGGGCGGAGGTTACCTGCTCTCGTGGACATAGCTCTGAGGTGGAGCAGGAATGTGTGCCACTGGGCTCTGCTGGGGCACGGAGCTGGGCTGCGTTGCCGTGGCGCTGGGCTGGGCGGCGGGGGGGCTGGGCTCTGTGGTGGCTCCCGGGCCGGGCTGGGTCTTGGGGCTGTGAGGCTGGGCCAGTGGACTCTGTTTCTCGGATGTGGGCGCCGACGGGGGGTTGCTGAGCTCTGGGAGAGGACCGGACAACGTGACTCTAAAGCCACAGCTACAGTCTGGACTGTCCCAGGGTACTGTTCCATTAGTGACATACTGGCTGATCATCTGTGCAGACAGACTGTGTCATCATCATGTGTGTGTGTCTATGTGTGTGTGTGTGTGTGTGAGTGCGTGCGTGTGTGCGCGCGCGCCTCACCCTCCTGAGGCAGGACCCTCAGCGTGACGCTCAGCCCGGCGTCTTTAATCAGCTTGACGATGTCGGCGTGTGCCATGGTGACGATGGCCTGGCTGTTGACTGCCAGGATGCGGTCGCCCACCTTCAGGCGGCCGCAGCGGTCCGCAGGGCTGCCCTCGATGATCCGCCCGATCTTATGGGGCACGGCTAGGGGGGGCGGCACAGATGCTCCAGGTAAATCTAGTGGTCTGGGAGTTGGACTCCCTGCCGGAAGCTCATGGGTCGGTCACAAAACTCACTGTGCCCACTAGGGGACTTACTGTTCACGGTGGCCGCCTCCGGGCGATTGAGCGAGCTGATGATGACGAAGCCGAACCCCTCGCTCTCCTTGCGGCTGATGATGATATCACTGGCCTGGCCGGGCCCGTCCGAGGAGGAGGAGGAGAAGGAGGGGTGTGGGGGGCCGGTGGCCGGTGCGGGGCCCGTGGTGAGGTCACTGCGTGGCGAACTGTGCAGCGTGGACAGGGAGCCCGGGCTTCGACCGTTCTCCGGGCACGACTCGCCTGTAGGGGGCAGTAGACAGCAGAGCAGCTAATTACACAACACCTGATAGATACACTGTGGGTATATAAACCTCTGGAGCCACGACCTTCAAAAGTCAAAAACGTATTTGATAGTTTACAAACATATAAATGTGTTATAAAGCTTACATACTGGTTATTTGCCCCTGGTTTAATGAACGAGCATTTAAGGTTATGACCAGACCAGATCAGACTAAACCAGACCAGGCCAGACCAGATCAATCCGGACCAGACTAAGCCAGACCAGACCAGATCAGATAAAGGAAAGGCTTCAGAAGGACTCAAACAGCACACCTATGTGTGTGTGTGTGTGTGTGTGTGTGTGTGTGTGTTTCTACTGAGCATTACGTTACTCAGATTAGTGGCTCAACTTCCTGCCTGATCACATCATATTTCCTCTATCCCTGAAGGAGGACAGGCCCATAACGTGCACACGACACCACCACCGGCAGTGGTTATGATTATGAAGCCACTTAATGAATCAGTTATTGATCTAGGGTTAACTAGGACCTGCCACTAATCTGACCAAGCCGTTTACTGACAAATAGAACCTAAAGCCTTAACAGCTTTAGAGGATATCAGGAAATGTTTAAACTATTTCACCAAATAATAAACAGATTCATGGGTCAATATTTGTCTTTGGCAGGAAAGGGTAACATACAATTAATTAGCTTTTCCTTAACATCGATAATGAATCTTATGCTCCAGTTTTTTCCTCCGGAAGAAGAGAGAGCGGAGCAGAAAACGATGAGAGACAGGTGAGACATCCCAGAAACTCTCAACTGGCGGGAATGAAGAACTAAACAAATGGAATTAAACTGAAACACAGACCAGACCAGACCAGATCTGATTAAACCAGATCATACCAGACAGGGGGGCAAAGCAGACCAGACTAATCTAGAACAGACCAGAAAAAAACAACTCAAACCCGATTAGACCAGATAATTCCATAGAGATACCAGATCAGGCCAGACTAGATTAAATTAAATCACACCAGGCTAGTCCTGATCAGACCAGGCAAAACTAGTTCAGGCCACACTAGACCAGTAGAGACCAGATAAATGAAGCAGGCCGGAAATACAGTACATAAAAAAACAGACCAGTCCAGACAAGACCAGACCAAGTAAAAATCAGTCCCAACCAGACTAAACCCGATTTCAGTCTAGACCAGACAAGACCAGATCAGATCAGATCAGACCAGACTAAACCAATCCAGACCAAACCAGTCAAAAATCATTCCAGACCAGACTAAACCAGTCCAGACCAGACCAGACCAGATCCCAGTCCCACCTGGAGCCTGCAGCCTCCTGCGGATCACCAAGGAGACCTGTCCGTTGCGTGCGGCAGCGTGCAGCAGGTCGATGACGTGCCTGTGGGGCTTGCCAGCCATGGGGACGCCGTCCACCAGCAGGAGCTCGTCACCGGGCCGCAGACGCCCGTCCCTGTCGGCCGGGCTGTTCTCCACGATGGCTCCTATGAGGACCTGCATGGGGACAGGCGGGCGTTAAGCTAAGCTAGGGACCGGACGCTCTGTGACTCCACCTGTTCCCTATATGCATCTGTTCAATGACTACAAATGTAGTCCCAAAAGAATTACTAGGGTGGGTGTACAGTATCTATATATATTATATAGCAAGTCAGTGTCAAGGCTGAGCTGTCATTCAGCTGCCGGAGCATATTGTGACAGTGTGACATCACAACATGAAACCCAAACAGCTCGTTTCTGAGCACACAAATATCCCACCTCCCACTGTACAGTTTCTTAAAGAGACAGTACACATTTTACAGCTTCTTCAAGGGACAGCGGAACAACCTCATAGCAGTTGATACTAATATGAAACCTTTAAATGATGATAAGCACTAAATGGACAGTCACTCTCTCTGGGAGGTCAAAAGTCAAAGGTTAGGGTTGTGTGTAGTGGGCCAGCAAGGGTAAATGACAGGGTGCCACGCCCGTGGCCGTACGAGCCTTCTCACGTGTCTCCGGACTCACAGGCTGACCCGCCTCCTCGCCGCCAAGCACCCGGAACCCGAACCCAGACTTCTGTCGGCGGAGGTGGACTTCAATGTCCTGGAACTCTGTTCCTGCTGAAGCAAGCCAGCACAACACATACACACCCAATATAATATAACACAAATAAAATATAATACAAATATTATATAAACAAGCAGCTTCTAGTCTCAATTATTACTATGGTTACTGCTGTCGTTTGTTTGGTTGTTGCTTGTTGATGCTGATCACACACCTATAACACCTATAAACTATGATCAACAATAATAATCATTTCAATAACCACTAGAGCTACAGCATTGGTACTCATTCATTTTTCTGAGTTTGCAAAACAAACTCAATATCAGGTCATAATATTACATTCTCTTCTCTCTGAGGGTGTTATATTGGTAAATATATTAGATTTTATTACAGTTGCGTCTCTGAAAAGCATCCCTGCTGAACCCATATTTACCGGAAGGTTCCAAAGGAAAAACGGTCCGGTGCTGCCCAGGTTCTAGATGGGGAAAGATGAAGTACCCATAAATAACTACACACACGGATAAACACACACCCGGGCATAAACACATAGGTGCTAGCTCAGTACGAGTTTGTGCGCGAGAACACACACACACACAGACACAAATATACACACACCAGAAGAAGACAGAAGGCCCTGGCTCAGCGATAATGTCGCAGCAAACTTCCCACATCATCCATAACAGTCAGGAAGTGCTTACAGCGTATAATATGCCCATCCCCTGTTCTGTGGTGAGCCGGGATGCAGGCGCTGATCTGCAATCAGCAGCTGCGGCACAAAGTACCGACATGAACCCCGCTACAGAGAAGTGAGTAAATGAAAAATAGATTTGCTTTGTGAAGATTTTAATCACGCACGGCTGCCATTGGGAGTTCAGAGGAATGAAGAAACAACACTAAACACCACCAAACAGGACTACAGAGAAATTACTGAAACTTTTGCCACAGAAACCTTCTACAATGATTCTCCTGGTCGAACAATGGATCTGACCTTCAGGCAATATCTATTTGTTTTCTTTCTTTTATTTGTTTGCTTGAGTTCACAGCAGAGAGGTCAAACAAAGTGCGTTTTTGATTTACTGGTTTTACGGGCTACAGTCAATGCGCTCACGTGTCTTTCCATTCGTCATATTTACCGTTAATCAACATGAATAAACTATGAATAGATGAAGAGAGGTGAGAATTGTTTGCTCATTGTTTGTTAACAATGAAAAAGCAAATCCTTCAAATGTATATTGTTCTGATTAAATGATCATGATGAGATACTATATATTATATTATACAGTGCTTTCATTCATCAATCATCTACTACTAACCTGGTTCAGAGCCCAGTCAGCCCACTAGAGAAGAGACAGCACTGAGAGCCCGCCCCAGACAGCACCATCAGTTTGCCCGTACCACCAACGTCTATCTAGTGAGCGGACTGACCTGAGCTGGACAAGGAGGGGGACATTCTAACCATTTCCGTCCACAAGTTCTGGGTGGCCTTATTTAAACTCCACCCTTCTCTCCTCATCCTGTAGCCGGCAGCCTTGTGATGTTTAGTGCTCCTTAGCTCGGAGACGACAGTGAGGAGCTCCGCTGCCGTGTGGAGTGATTGTTTCATGTCTTTTATGGCCGAGCTTCGCGGGACGCCAGGGCCAAGTACTGCACCAACGTATTGACATCCATCTGATGGTACTTAAAGCACTTCACGTTGTCACCAAACAAAGCACAGAGATAAGCCCGCTGCCAGCGTGAACATAATCGCTCCCTAAGAGGCAGGCCAGATGCTTAATGCAGTTTGAAGGATTTTTATGTTTTCTGAGAAGTAAAAACGTAATAGGGTGTACTTGTTTTATAATGTTTTAAAGCTTTTTGTAACTTTGTTTTGAAGGGGCTATATTATTTTATATATTACATGTGCGTGCACGCACACGCGTGTGTAATGGCTATCAAATTATTCTTAATCCCAAGGGAACCGTCCAGGTGTCTCCACTAGGAGGGGGTGCATCCCAGAGTGTGACAGCTCTTATACTTACGGCTGCTCTCATAGACACATCTGGACTTCTCATAAAGCTCAAAGGGTTCTGGTCCACCCCTGTGGTTTAGGCAGGGGGCGCTGTGGGGCACTACGGGGGCCGACAGGCTCGGAATCGGGCCGCTTTGGGAGTCCCGCTGCTCCAGGACCTGGGAAGCACAGCGCCGTCGGGTGAACTTTGACCTCGTCACAAATGACCCCTCAGAAGGAGAGGCAGGGAGAGGTTCTGAAGGTACGCTAAGGCAGGGGGTTAGTCGTTTTAATGTCCAGCGGATATCAAGTTAAGTAAATAAAAAAGTAAATAAAAAGAGATAGAAAAAGAGGTTTAGGGATGACAAAGTCACAGGATATTAGTCTGGGTTGTCAGGCTACAGCCATTGCAGTTAGCTTCGTCGTTCAGGTGGCAGGATTGTGATAAACCTAATGTACTGGCTAGTGTTGCGTGGTTCTACCTGTGAAAGCCAATCTAGTCTCTCTTATCAGCACGCCCCTTTAGGACTGAGCTGCTGAGGTCAGCAAACTGCACACACTCAGAAGAACCAATTACAACGAAGCTGTCAGGCTGTCAATGTGCTAAACTGTCAAGTGTAGGTGCATCAGGGAGATGTCAATCACGTCTACACACAGTCCGGAGAAGCCCGCGTATCTAGTCCTTTAATAATCATATATATTATATATAGTATCTGAAAGATGACCCTGCAGCCTATCGGCTAGTTTGTACAGTAGTGTTTACATTCTTGTGTGGCCGGGTACACACAGGACGCGTCTTTTATTCCGTCAGTGCTACTTTTCATTGACGAATGTGTTTGACCGCTGCGTCGCGTCGGCTGTTTTTACAGCGTTGCGAACCGTGAACGGCATGTTGAAAACACGCTGTTCACGGTGTCAAGTTAAAAATGGTTCAGCTTTTGACGATAAGCGCAGCCCATCAATGTCATATAGGGTGGGTGTTTGTGCATCATGTTTACAACATGACGATATGACATGACAGCTCATCAAATAGCTGTGGATTGAACCTATAGTTAAATCCACGCTGTCTAGCCTCAGCTCTAGAACTAAATTATGTTTGAAATTTTTTAGCAAATAAGAAAATTTATGTTGCTAGCTAAGCAATTTCCCCCATGGAGAAGCGATGCTATGTAGCTATAGAAACCCGTCTCGAGGCGCTTTTTAATAACGTCCGTCTTTCTACAATACAAGTGTTCCGCCAGGACGCGTCCCAGGGCCTTGTGTGTCACTGTGTGTGTTGTAGAACAACACCAGCATTAGACTTCCGGCAGCCTGCTACAAGTGGTGGCCTGGACTGTCTCCCTACGGAACACATGCTGAGTTGCGAGGGTGACGCCAGTCGTTATGACAACACCAGTTGGTCACAATGTCAATCCTGACGTGTCAGAAAAACTGCCAGCACGTCCGTCAGTGTGTGTGGACGCTAGCATCGCGGCCAGAAGGCCTTCGATTCCCGACATGCCGACCTGTAAGAATCCTTGAGCATGATGCCTATCTGTGAGTCACCTTGGATTAAAGCCATTGTAGCTTTCAATTACAATTATAATTACATTTACAATTAGGTCATTTGGCAGACGCTTTTTTCCAAAGCGACTTACAATTACATGGTGTTATTACATGGAGCAGATAGGGGTTAGGTATCTTGCTCAAGGATGCTCACAGGTAGGCCAACTCTGGGGTTTGACAACTAGACTATCCTGCCCCCTTTCAGGAACAGTACTACTGTATCACCTTGACAACAGCATCTATGCTCTCGGAACACCTGAACCAGGATCATGTAGGTCGTGAAGAAACACTCAGGATTACTAATGTAATAGACAATATTGCTATATTTCCCTCCAGGGATGAATGCAGAGTCTGTCTCTAAGTCATAATGTGGCATGGGTAGTCTGCTAGTGTAGAGGAGTGTAAAGCCCCTCCTAGCACCACTAGAAGCCCATTGAGACGGCTGTGTGTCGGCAGGCCTGACGCAGAGGAGTCAGCCTGCTCCAGATGCTTGACCCTTCTCTCCATCAGACAGCCAGCCAGCCAGGGTCAAAGGTTGAGAACTGTTATTGTAAGAGTCACCGAGGTGGACAGATACTCAGAACTTTAGCGATAGTTAATAGAGGAACAAGGGGGGAACTGTTAATTCTCAAGCCTACTTGGGGAACAGCAGCCGCCATTTGCCATTCAGACATATTTAATTAGCTCAGCGTAGCATTTGCCATCTATGTTAATGATTATTAAGACAGAAATAGCGGTTTTGGGTGGCGTGTTACCTGTTTAGGGCTCTTCCAGGGGGAATAGTGACCTGTAATGTTGAGAGAACAGAACACGGTTAACCTAAAAGATCCATTACCGCCAGGGTTACTCCCTTAACAGCAGAGTCACCAAGAAGGACGGTTTAAAACATGACGAAACTAAATGCAGACAAATTAAAGAGGCTAGTCTCTATTTATTTGAGACGTGACCAGACAGAGAAGACACAAGGCAGGGTAACAGAGGACCTAAGGGAAGCCGCTCTTTAATTATGTGGACTGACCTTATTAACTGGTGAACTGGGTAAAACAGAATACTAGCTATTAACACAATAAGCAACACAAACGAACCACAGCTGACATTGAGTACTAGGGTCTGTAAAAGCCTGTAATTTATAAAAAATAATGAAACACAGAGATATATATTTGCATTTATGATGATCTAAATAGTAAAAAGTAGCAAGGAGCATTCCATCAGTAAATATTTTATGAGTATAATAATTCACTACTCCACAATATACCAGCCCCCAATTAGGGCCACTTTTAATGAAGCCGTATTACCGGAGGAGATGTGTGGGTCTCTGGAGTTGTTAAGTGGTGATTCAGTTTAGGATAGTAATGAACACAGGCCGCTGTGCTTCACTGCAGCTTGCCCATGAGCCCAGAGGCCAGTTAAAGGTTTTTGGAAGTGCGGGAGAATATCAAGCATACATTCCACGTTTAAAATGCTTCTCAAAATGACCTTTAACATAGTACGCCAACATTTTCTGTGCTTTCTACCCAAGCGGCAACATTCGATTCTTGGAAATTAAGCCAATAAGGAAGTGCCAAAAATTTGCAGTTCCTCGAATGGCCACTTGAGGCTGGCTCCAAAAGCGAGTCAATCCCCATAGACCCCCATGTTAAAATGTC